>SMLS01065225.1:0-31320 GCA_004785975.1 Popillia japonica
TTCTAATAGTTGGCGGTTATCTCTTCTGAACTCATCGTACTCTAAGAAATTGGTGCTTTTCCCTTCCATTGATCACCAAAATTACTTATTCTTCTGTCAGTTTACTTTTGCAGAGAAAAGAAGACATACGAATAGCTCGTAGCACTTCAGGAAAGGCACCAAACTTGCCCCTAACAGTTAATAAAAAGAAATTTCCCACCCTCAACCTAACTTCAATGTGGAATTCATGGAGGAGACACCAAAAAGGAGTTTTATCAAGTCGATGTTCGTAGAGTAACAAATCAATTTGGTTGATTGATAGTAGAACTGTCAGCAAAATTGAGAATGACCATTACACAGAAGGCTGAACCTATGTACATGTATACATATTTGCAAGTGCTCAAATAGTGTGGCAGAAGACCAGATAGGTAAAAATTAACAAAAATGAGAAGGATTATTGAAGACATGCACCTGGTTCCAAAGAAGTATCAGCCATTGCCGTGTAAAAATTTAGCCACAAAAGAATCGGTGTGAAACTTGATTGGTTTTCTGGACGTTCAGTAAAACCTGGAAATCCTGGAAAAAAAAGTACCTAAATCTGCTATAAATGTTTTGAACCCCTCTGAACGCAATTTTAGCATTTGAGATCTTACAGAACTATTTCATTTTTGCCGAGTACAGTACTGACTCAACTGTGGCTCATTTTCCTCTTAATGGTTGGGGTTATTTTGTGTATAAGTATCTTAAATTGCTTGCCATGTATTATGGTTGCTGGAGATTCTTCAAATTCTTCTAATCATGTGATAGATAGCGTCTAAATTTTGTAAATTCGGAAATTGAGTCTTCCATTAGAAATTCCACTTTCCTCTGTTTGATACCAACATAAAATTATTAATTAAAAAAATACCCTAAATACTGCAAAAAAGAACAAAGATTATAAATACAATTTTAGCCCGGTTATCAATTCTAATTATCTATATTCCTTATGACGACATTAAGTATCCCATACATTTTCATTCATCCTTATTTCGAAGTGCTCCTCTTCGACGTGGTTAGAAAACGGCGAAGCAAGCGGAACGCAACAGTACAGGCCATATTTTATAATTCACACGGCCAAGTCGTGGTGTGGGTTTCTCTCGTGCTTTTTTAAATGAAATATTGGCTCGTTGTTTTCTATTTCCGAGAAAGGTAATTTATTTCCGGATCTCGACGGTGCACAAATCGAGCGAGAAGAATGTGGGCGTGTTTTATTTTGCTTTTTTTTTGCTTCTCGCCGTTTTATGTGAAGTAATACGAATCAATACCGTACGCGATTTTTAAATTCGACGTAAACAAAATTAGATTTCGGAATGATAGATTAAATCTAGTCAGTCAGTGGCTAAATAAGATAAGATTAGAGAAGTCGTTTGTAATCGATGATTATACTGAACAAATAGGTAATTATTTTTAGATATAAATAAGGATTGTTGTAAATTTAAAATTTGATTTTGATCGTCGTTAATTGTAGTAGACGTTTAACGTCCCATGCATATAAAACACAGATTTAAGAAAAACCAAAGAAAGTCAGTATGGGCTGTCAGAGATGGCAGATGACAGGCTAAAAGATTATAACAGTCAAAATGTCATAAATGACTGTACGCTATTTTGACATATATAATTTATTTTATTTGTTGATATACGTCACGTTACGATGACAACACACGCCGGTCTTTGTTAAAACTGTCATATACAGTATCTAAGAGGTGTAAGAGAGCGTTAAAAGCAATCTTAGACAATGTAAATTAATACTAAACAGCAATTCAATCAAGCTTAAATACGATGCATCTTAAATTCTCTATTGCACAGATCTGCAGAATATAAGGAAGCCTTCAAGGGCCCCAGAACACAGTCCTGCGGAACGCTTGGAGACGAAAAAAACACCTTCATAATAGCAATCTGCGTTCTATTAGAGTTTGTAAAGTAAAGGATTTGATGATTCATCATATCAATCACCTTACTTCCCCATTTGCTTCAAGCTTAGGGTGGGGGCTAATGCTTCAACATAAGATTTGGAGTAGGTAGTCCAAACCAGGTTGATTGCATAGAATCCATTTTCTCGAGAAGCTTTACCAGAAACAAAAAACAATACGTAAGGAGGAGGCAAATAAGAAATAGCAATTGGGATTCGTTGATTTTGACAACAGTGGTATCAAGATTTGTTTCTAAGAACGTACATACATATATCTGTTAATACTGCAATTAGAAACATCAACTTCTCATGATAGTTTGGGCGTCTCCTAATAACATCTGTTATCAGTGGGAGAACAGTATATTTGCAATATCTGCAATATTTAGAACCTATTGCTGGTTGTGGGGGGGGAGGTCTACAATATGGGCAAGGTGGGCCAACAAACTATTTTGCTCAGTAAACCTGTTGTTCCAAAATGATGATGAGGAGGTGCTCCCTTTTGTTACAAATTTTATGCCCCAGTAATCTGTTATCGGAATGCTTTTTCACAAAATCTGCAAGCTTCCTTGTTTGTGACTGGTGGAACAAAGATCTCTCACAGTTAAGACAGAAAACTCGCAAACTGTTAAAAAAGGCTAAGAAGGAATCGTGGAGTAAGTTCTGTGAGGATGTAGAAAGTACATCTGAGGCAGCAAGACTCCATAAACTTCTGGCAAAAGATCCAATTTACTCTTTGGGCACTATACAGAAACCCGCCGGAGATTTTACAAACACTGGAAAAAAAAACCCTCGAAGTTTTACTTCAGAGGCACGTTCCAGACTCAGAAGAAACCCACCCTGAAAATGCGGATAACCAGCAAAAAGCTCAAAATCACCCACAGAGGGCGAACAGAGGCTTCTGGGAACTGGCTAGGAGGGTAATAACATACGACTACCCCTGGGCTATCAATTCTTTCAAACCCTACAAATCGCCTGGTTCGGATGGAATACTCCCAGTACTCTTGCAACAAGGAGAGGAATACATAGAACCACTGCTATGCAGGATATACAGAGCCAGTCTAGCTCTAGGATACATACCGAAAATGTGGAATAGGGCGAAGGTGCCATTATACCCAAACCGGGAAGACCCTCGTATGCTGAGGCCAAAGCATTCCGACCCATAACCCTATCCTCATTTATACTAAAAACTATGAAAAAACTGCCGGAAAAACTATTTTGCTCAGTAAACTTGTTGTTCCAAAATGATAATGAGGAGGTGCTCCTTTTTGTTACTAATTTTATGCCCCAGTAATCTGTTATCGGAATGCTTTTTCACAAAATCTGCAAGCTTCCTTGTTTGTGACTGTCGCCATGTTTTAGATTATCCCTTAAAAA
The DNA here is from genome assembly GCA_004785975.1 of Popillia japonica. NCBI lineage: Eukaryota > Metazoa > Arthropoda > Insecta > Coleoptera > Scarabaeidae > Popillia > Popillia japonica. The sequence continues at coordinate 3,302 of SMLS01065225.1, forward strand.
ACGATGATCATCCCTAATCTATATGGAAAACTTCTTTCTAGAGAGACAATCTATTATGTATTACTGATTTGAGTGTATTTGATGTCAGCTTTTCCTTTAAATATCACATCCTTAATGTTTGTTCTGAATCCTCGAAAGCTTTGGGTTTGATAATGCATATCAACAGGCTTTTCCAAGATATTCGTTTGATTAAAACATTGTATTACTCTTTTGTCCTTCTTAAACTCGAATATGCTGTCTTGATATGGTATCCTATGTAAGCTAGTGAATCTTTGCAAATCGATAGTATACACCGCAAATTTGACGGTGTTTATCCTCCTAAAGGTGTTCCCTCTGCCGATCTATTGGCGCGTCATGATATGTCTTCATATCATCATCGAGAAGAGATGGGTTCACAATACCAAGAATTGTCCTTTCCTTCAAGAACTCAGTGTTATTATCATTTACCGGTAGCTAGAACCAACTGTTTACGAATAACTAATGAAGCATATAATTTCCATTATATGCTCCATTCCTAATAAGTCGTAATATAGTATTTCTACTTACATTTTTTCTTAGTTAAACGTCACAACCCCTAATTTTTTATATTAAACTTAATTTTTCATTATATTTGTATTCACATATGTATGTCCAACTTTCTTCGCGCCATTCTTCAATTTTAATCGTATTTTTATTATCTTTTTATTACTATTTTTGGATTGTACCTATTTGGACAATAAATTATTATTATTAAAGATTCTGTATTGGTAATTTGACATTGCAGTTCCAATTAATGGGTTATGATCAAAAATCAGACCAATAATTTGTAAACCTACTAAACCCTTCAATTCAATAAGCAGTTTTTTCTTATATGCACAAAATATTTGGGACTGCACCTCTCTTGTACGTTCAATTCTGGAGCAATATTTTGGATGCACTTCTCTTGTGATGCGTGCGTTGAAGATTACAGAATGGTTTTTTTAAATATTGTTTCATTTCACCTACATTACATTGGTTACAGTCTTTGCAGCTTGATTTATAAATCACGTTACTCCATTTTTTTTGATTTTTCATAAAATTCTTATGAATCCTATTATTTATCACACAAAGGAATAGAATGAGCTTTTTAAAGACGAGAAATTTAGGTAACCTAATACTCTTACTTCCATGTCCTGATCTAGGATAAAAACATTTTTCTTTCAACTTTTGTTAAATCCTAATTCGTTATTTCTTAGTTTTCTGCATAAGCGCAAATAGTATTATGTACTTATTTAGTGCTGGACTCGAATATTAGATCTTAAATGATTGTAGGATTTTTCTGTGGCTATAAAGGGATTCGATGCAAGTCCAACAAATATTTCTTTAAGAATAGTTTTCTCCCCTAAAATTCGTATTAAAAGGGTTTTTCCTTTTATATTGTATATCTCATAAATTCCTTTTATAATTATTTTTATTTTTTAAAATCTTAATATTTTCAAAATCAAAGTTATGTCATCTTTCTTTAGAGTGCTTAGACAAAGCAGTTTCCGCGGTTATATTGTGATGCTGTGTATTGAAGATTACAGAATCGCTTTTTTAAATATTGTTTAGTTTGACCTATATTACATTGGTTACAGTCTTTACAGCTTGATTTCTAGATCAGGTTACTCCATTTTTTTAATTTTTCATAAAATTCTTATGAATCATATTATTCACCGCACAAAGGAATAGAATGAGCTTTTTAAAGACGAGAAATCTAGGTAAGCTAATACTCTTACTTCCATGTCCTGATCTAGGATAAAAGCAGTTTTCTTTCAACTTTTCTTAAATTCTAATTCCTTATTTCTTTCTTTGGCTATAAAGGACTTCGATATAACAAATATTTTTTTAAGAATAGTTTTCTCCCCTAAAATTCATATTATATGTATATGTATTTTTATTACCTTTATGTACTTATCTTATGTTGCTGATACTTTTTTCCACTTCTAAGTCAATTATAACACTTTTAATTTGATTAAAGATCAATTTATTCAATAAATAAATAATAATAAATAATGAAATAAATTTATTTTTAATCGAGAGTGTTATAATTGACCTAGAAGGGAAGGAAAGTATCAGCAACATAAGAAAAATTAATATTGAAAAGGTTTTTCCTGTATACTGTATTTTTCATAAATTCTATTTATAATTATTTTTATTTTTTTAAATCTTAATATATTCCAAGTCAAAGTTGTCTCATCTTTCTTTAGAGTGCTTAGACAAAGCAGTTTCCGCAGTTATATGTATTGTGATACTGTGTATTGTTTAGTTTGACCTATATTACATTGGATACACTTTCTGCAGTTTCATTTATAGACCACATTAGTCAATTATTTTTATTGATTTTTCATAAAATTCTTATAAATCATATTATTCAGCACACAAAGGAATAAAATGAGCTTCTTAAAGACCAGAAATCTAGGTAAGCTAATTCTCTTACTTCCATGTCCTGATCTACGATAAGAGCAGTTTTCTTTCAACTTTTCTTAAATCCTAACTCCTTATTTCTTTCTTTGGCTATGAAGGACTTCCATACAAGCCAAACAAATATTTTTTAAGAATAGTTTTCTCCCCTAAAAAATATTTTTATTACCTTTATGTACCTACTTATCTTATGTTGCTGATACGTTTTTCCACTTCTAGGTCAATTAATTCGATTAAAGATCAATTTATTCAATAAATAAATAATAATAAATAATGGAATAAATTGATTTTTAATCGAGAGTGTTATAATTGACCTAGAAGGGAAAAAAAGTATCAGCAACATAAGAAAAATTCATATTAAAAAGGTTTTTCCTTTTATACTGTATTTTCATAAATTCTTTTTATAATTATTTTTATTATTTTAAAATCTTAATATATTCAAAATCAAAGTTATGTCATCTTCCTTTAGAGTGCTTAGACAAAGCAGTTTCCGCGGTTATATTGTGATACTGTGCATTGAAAATTACACAATCGCCTTTTTAAATATTGTTTAACTTGACGCATATTACATTTTTTTAATTGTTTTTTCGTAAAATTCTTTTGAATCATATTATTTATCGAACATTGATGGATACTTAATTGATTGGTTGGGATGTTTACGCAGCAGATTTTTTTAAACCAAATGATCTAGGTTGATTAATCTTGATTTTCACGTGAGGTATGTATACATTTCGTATAAAAAATGCATAACAGGAATGGAATGTGAGAATATGTTAATGGTGCAACCTAGCCAAGATCATCCAACAAAACCCTAATGGTTTTGCGTCATAGATTGATTTATTTTTTGCAGTTATTTTCTCACGTGAAATTGTAATAGATTTTATTAAATTGATTTCAAGCAATTTATTCAATTGCAACAATTAATCTTTATAGATAGGAGCTTAGACCGGAAGTTTAGAAAGCCCCTTAAATTAAATCTAACATAGGTAGAAAAATATCTCACCTCTTTAAAAAAAAACTTCTTGAACTGTAGCTGGCGGCAAACAACAACAATTCAGATAAGATTACCAGGATAAATCAGTCCAGCACATACTCGATATACTCACAATTACACGGCGACAGCTAAATCAGGAGCCACATTCGAATCGTACACAAACAAATAAAATGTTCGAGAGGAAGTCTCGAAAACTCACACCGCTACTAATCACAACACCATCAGTTCAAGAACAACCGTTACACGACGATCTCGAACTTAAAACGAGCACGTCGTATGAAACTAGCATCAAAGATCCAAGATCGTATTATGACTACATCATTCTACCATTCGTGATAAGATAGAATTCTAGATGCGATGTTCACGATTACGTCGCACGTTACTGACGTTTAGCGCCAGTACCCGAGGTATTTTATCGGGAGATAAGACCCCTTCACGTTGCTACTGTCCGGGTGCGATTTGCCGCACTGTGCACGGTGTGCGTAGCGTCGCGACGCCCGTAGCTCTTCTACGCGGGGGCGTTTCTCCTGTGCGACGAATAGAATCTAGCGCATCGTGTACGGAGCATCTTGCATGCTGATGGAATCCTGGAAAATATCTCCGATTTATTCTCTTTAGTCATCCGGTATCAATTTCAAGTTTTACCAAAAAAAAAAATTAATTCCAATCGCTTGAGTGTGTTTAGGTAGATATTTCGAATTTGGCAACGTCGTCCTGCTTATGGTATTCTTCCATTTCGCAGTCATATGTTTATTTTACGCGAAAACGGTTTTAATTTTGAAATGCTCTTATTCGCGACTGTAGAAATACACATATGTATATGTCTCGTATATGTGCAGAAAAAAAAACCATTTCTAAAAGGAAACAGGGCGTCAGTTGTAAATTGTGAAGTGCTTCTTTGGGATTTTCAAATGTTTACACAGGATATTCCACGGCGCATCCGAATAACAACATTTCACGGTGTAGATGTAATATGTATGAACAGGAAATTTACTTTTCGTAGCGTTTTAACTTGCATGTTTTGATACATAGGTACACAATTGAAAACGACGTTTCTATTATAAGGATGTGAGCAAATACATACATACATGCATTCATACATGCCCAGATACGAGTCGTATATATGCTTTGCATTTTATAAAACGTGCTTTTCTAAGGATTCGTGCGCCTTTTTTAGGATATCTGTTTGTTGCTGCTCCTTTCAGAGGAAGATATATCTGTCGGTTTGACGTGTGAGAAGTTTGAATGGAATGAGCTTTTTTAAATACGAGAAATCTAAGTAAGCATCTTTGTATCATATACATATAAATACATACAAAATGTTGTGGTTAATTGCCTCTCACATTTTTCTTTCCACAAACCTCTCTGCATTAGATGTTTGAAGAGAGCACCATATTTTGGGAACATGGTGAGTCAGCTGTTTTTCGGGAGACGTATACTTTCTTTGAAGTCTACGTTTTCTGATGGCTCATACCATTTCGATAGGATTCGCTGCCAGTGCCGGTGGTGGCTAATTCATGGTGACTACACCATTTTCCAATCTGTATAAAGACAGCTGCAATTTGTTAGGACTCTATGCGTCTTCAGCAGCAATTTAAACGCCACTATGGTGATTAAGCTGTATAAAACAAGACTTCTAAGTGGTTTAGAAGCTTAAATAAAACTTGGACATTAGATTAGATTAGGGGTGGCCCTACGGGCCTCCTTCACCGCGACCTTCCCGGTCTATTGTGATCCCCAGTAATCCTAGAAGGCGCCCTTTAACTTTGCCCTCTTTATGAGGCTTAACGTCCTTGAGAGCGGCTCCTGTGTGTAGCTTAGTGCTGTGGGATACTCTGTGCCCAAAATAAGAAACCTTGTCCTTGCCAGGCCTTCGCAGTGGCACAGCACATGGACTGGGGTTTCTTCCTCCTCCTTGCAGAATCTGCACAAGGCATTTTCCGCCAGGCCTATGTTGTACATATGCCTATTCAGTCTGCAGTGACCTGTCAACAGGCTTACTAACATTTTGACGGTTTTCCTGTCTTTATCTAGTAGGTCTCTAGTGAATTCAGGCTTCTGTTCTTTTAGGAACCCTTTTGTCTGTCTTTGCCCAGGCGATTTTCGCCACCAATCCCTGGACCTACTATGAATCCATTCGTTGATGGATTTTCTGATTTGTGATTTGGTTGTGCCGAAGGATGGGACGGGCCCGACGAATTGCCTCGACGAATCTTGTCTAGTTAGGTCGTCTGCCGCCTCATTACCCTTCACACCCTCGTGGCTGGGAACCCAGGCCAAAATGTGTTTCCTTTTGGGAACCCACTTCGTTTAGGGCATTAACGCAGTCCTAAACCAGTTTGGAGTCAACACTTGCTGAACAGATCGCCGTAAGTGTTGCTTGGCTGTCCGAGAAGATGGCGACGCTTTTACCGACCTCGGTCCATCTTTCCACTTCTCTGACGCAAACTTGGACATTAGTAGAAGATAAGGACCCAAAACATTGCAACAGTCTTTTCACAGATAGGAAACATGAAAATGATGCAGTAACCATGGATTGGCCACCACCATAGATTGGACGCAAATCCTATCTAAAATGTATGATCCATCATGAAACCTAAACTTCAAAGAAAGCATATATATTCCGCAAAACAGCTATCTCACCATGCTCGCAAAATATGGCAAAATATATTCTCTCTTCGAGCATCTAAAAGTTAGTGGAAAGCGTGCCCAAACAATGCACCGCAATTATCAATAACGTTGGCGATTGGACCCATCATTAATGCAATGCGTAGTGGTATTATTTTGTATGTAGTTTCTACCAGTTAATACATTTTTAGTTTTTGAATGACTGTTCTTTTAGAAACAGCCGCGACGTTCCTACTGGGCAGGCTACAACATTTTTAACGTATTGGTTGTCCCAAAACAACACATACAAACGACTTTAGCAGATGTTAGCACTGGCAGTATTTCGAAAGTTGTGTTTGGTGAACGTTTTAAGGAACTAATGTAGGAGAGTGACCACACAAATCTCTTTTGACAGAAATGGTGCTATCATGGCTTCTCAATATGGCTTTCGCAGAAATATTTCACCCACAACGAACCTGGCAACAAATTGTTGCCGTCATATTTTTTAAACAGGGAACAATGTGTAGAGATGAATATAGGAACATCGGACATGATGAATGTACAACGTGGGGTTCTACGGAGTTCCGCGCTCGCGCCTCTACCTTTCGTCATATACATCCAGGATCTGAGTGGCAAATTTTCAGCAGATTGCCTATATGCAGATGATACGTGAGTTGTAATTACAAGAAAAAAAAAACAGCAGATGACAAAACTGCAAAATTAAAAATCATTATGGAAAAAGCAAACGAAAATGGTTCTCATCCAAAAAATTGGGGGGTGGAGAGAGCATTTCCACAGCATAGCAGTATATGGACTGTATGGGCTACAATCCACACATCGTCGAAGCACGTGCCCCAACTTAATTTAAACGTTGTGGCGTTTGGAGTTCCATTCTTTTGAGATTGCCTCTTGAGGAACTACAATGGCTAATTTTGCTACAACTTGATGCTTTTTAATGCAACTTCTAGTTTCTTCATCAATCTTATTACCTAATTCATGTTTTCTTCTCTGATCAGTAATTACCATATGTCTAATTGTAAGTTGTAGGTTTCCTATAGCAAATGGTACAAATGTTTGCGAGACACTCAGTAAGTAGGGTGTCAGCTAAAATGTTTTCACCAACAGCTTCTTTGACTTTTGTAGTCACAAAAACAATTCGAAATTACGTCCTGTGTATACTGATTAGTCACTTTCTCAACGCACCAATAATAACAAAAAATTCATCGAAACATACCAGAATTATATTCAGTCAAAATTGTTATACCATCATTAAAACCTAGAAATGCCCTTATAATAATACTATAGGGTGTCTCAAAACGGTCCAACTATTTAAAAACAAAATTACAAAAGTAAATAAACGTTTAAGTTTTGAATATCACATTATTAGATATATTTTAATGGCAGTTTGGTTGGTATCAGTCATGAAATCTTGTGGGACGTTATCGAAGATGTATTGAATAAGTTTTCTCCGAAGCTTGTGAATTGTTTTCTATACAGTAGTCAAGCACAAGCACGAATACAATGAGATTAAATCCGTGCTCCAAGATGGAGTTAGTAGTAGTATGTACTGTAATTCTATCTTGCTGAAACCCTGAGAGGTGATTTTTTAAAAAAAGTCCTCAAAAAAGTAAGGTTCAATAATTCAATTTGCCAACATTGCGATTCAAACGTTGGGGTTATTGCAAAGGTCATTGATTTAGTAGTTGCAAGTTGTTTTCTTCCCAAACATTTTGACAATTCGCATCATCATTCACATAACCACTAAGGAAAATGTTGTCAACATTAACGAATCTGTTACAAACATAGTATTGACGTAATTAGAGATACTGCAACTCTGTATTTCCAGTGGTTGTCGCACTTCTTTGACTACCCTGATAAATATCGTCTAAGATACATATGTACCTTCAGTAACGTTAAGTGTATGAAATTTCTTTAAGCTTCTCCAATATTGCGCAATGCATAATGTCGAAATAACCAACGAATACAAATGAGCAAGATTAAAAGCTTTTTTTTACACAGTTTGTCTCGCGATACTCTCCTATCATGTTCTAACCTAAAAATAAACTACCCGTGGACTCATTTGCTTAAATGTCAGAATTTAATTTTGACATTGACAGATTGAAATTGTCATCATCCTAAATGTCAATCTGTACATTTAGATAGCCGAAATACGTACCCATACGTAAACACCAAGGAAAAATCTTTACCATAACAGAAAATTTGTCAACATTGTTGACTATAAAATCAGAAACAGAGTCTGAAATCTATATCAAGGCATCAGCTTCAAATTTTAAGCCGTGAACAGTGACTAACAACTCAAATCCACCCCTTCATCATACATTCTTCCTCTACATTCCCAGCTCTTCATTTCTTACGATCCTTTCCTACTTATTGCATATTGCGTCGGGGCTCTCAATTAATTTCCTAATTTAATACTCACTAGCGCGTACATCACCCCCAACACCAGCATTTAAGTAGCCCATCCTGAACTTTATTCAATGCATACATACATATTCGTCTCCGCATACACGGGGAGGGTGTTGCATATCTCTCCGTGGTGCGCACATCCCGGAGAATAATCCGTCTCGGGGAAAAATAAATGGGAATATAATTGAGTAAACATCACACTATATGTGGCCTGGCATGTGGCTGCATTATGGACGGAAGATCTCGCCACCCCTCCCGCCGCCAATGACATTTCGAGCTCGTAAAACGCCCTCCGTCAGTCGTAAACGCTCGCGACATACAGTAATCAAATAATTAACGACGATAAAAACACAACCGAATTAGTTTTAACGATTCCTCCGCGCATCTATACCTCTTTCTATCTTTTTCGTTTTTTTTTTTTACTTTCAGTAGCCCGTTACGTTGCGAACGTGTCTTCTTCATTCTTTTTAATGTCTTTACGTACGCGAGAGTTTTAGTGCGGTTTCAGGGGTGTACCGATTTTCCAAACGTAAATATCTCCGTTTATGACGTTTACAAATGTTTTAGCGCCACTAAACGTTTTTAAAACTGACTGGCTGGGTAGTATAAACGATTTGATCGGGAATTTGATGTAAATAGATAATAAAACCAGTTGAAATGGTTCTATATTGGTTCTAAATACTAATTGATATATATATATCTAATCTAGCTTCCAGATATTTTTTCCACTTTTTAGGTCAATTCAATTTATTTATAGCTTCCGGAATAAATTGATTTTTAATCAATTTATTCCGGAACCTAGAAATAAATTATTAGGTTTTCGTTACAAAATTAACAAGGTTAGGGTCTTTTTTAATGTACACTTGCGCCGGAGTTTATTCCTATAAATATTAATAACGAGGAACGAGATAATTCGAGGAAAAAGTATCTTATTAGATTCATATGGTCAAATAAATGCAGGATAACAATACAGAATATGATATACTCCTACTGCATTGTGTATCATAGCCTTTGCTTTCAAGAATAGCTTCTAGGCATCGTAATATAGTTTCTATTAACTTGGAGATAGTAGCCAGAGAGATGTTATTCCATTTTTGTAAATGGACAATTTCTGTTTTTGTCGTTCTCTGTAATTCTTCTGTGTAATTCGTCCCATAAATGTTAAATATAAATTCATTCAATTGACATTAATTCTACGTTCTTGAAGAAAATTCTTTGTTACTATCGCTGCGTTTTCGAGGTCATCATCATGCTAGAACCCACTTTCGCAGCAGATTCAAACAAAATTTCTTCAAGAATGATGACATAATGGTTTGGATTAAAAATTCATCAGTGAACACTAAATTTTCCACCCTTCATGCACTAAAACATTCCTATAGTAGGATGGCACCTCCACCGTATTTTGCAGTACATTTGTTTTCGTACTTGGCAAGGTTGTCATCACACCAATACTCATCACTATTGTGATCGTAATTCAAATTTGGATTCGTCACTAAGCATGACCGTCACCCAAAAAGCAGCCTTCCTTATTTGCAAATCTTATTCGTTTCTTTGCGATTCTTAATGATATCGTCGGCTTTTCCTCTGCTACTCTACCATGGAAGTGTGTGTCATTGATCCGTCTTTTTATTTGTGTCAATCCTATAGGCAAATTTAATCCATTTTCTAAACTGATTCACTGTTACCCATGGATTCTTTTTTTAGTTCCCAACAAAATGCGGCAATCATCTCATGCTGTGGTCTTCCTTGGACGGCCAGTCCGACGACTGTTTGTAGATCTTCCAGTGTGTTAAATTATGTCTATTATTTACTGTACACCAGGTGCAGTAATACTGTATGTTTCGTTTTTCATTCTTCGTCTATGTAAATATTGCCAATCGTTCGCCTTCCATTAATTCTCCCTTTTTCAGCATATTGTGTTGCACAAGATTCTTTTTTTCGTAGCACAGATTGATTGAACTGGTACTGAAATAATAGTTTGAACTACGACAACAGGACATGTTATATAAATGTGTGTTTATGCCTAATAAATAGTGTTTTATCATATCCTGTTCATTGCTTAATAAGTATGAAACTATCGTCATCTGCTTTCGCATGTTTATAAACTCCTTGAAAATATCAGTGGCTTAAACTTATGTTCCGACGCAAATGTGTATCATTTCATATATTAATCTCTTTTTATAACAATTTTATTTTCTTTAAATCTTAACAATTTCAAAATCAAAGTTATGTCATCATTCCTTAAAATGCTTAGACAAAGCAGTTTCCACGGTTATGTTATGATACAGTGTACTGATGATGGCGTTATTTTAAATATTGTCTAGTTTGACCCGCTGTTTTAGAAACAGAACCGATTGCTTGATAATGCGTCGTTTTGTTTGTTATCTTACGCTCTATAGTCCGACATATTTATGCACCACCGCTATTCGTACATCATGAGTATCCATTAGTAATATGGTAATATGTAGTATAGCGTTTAGTACATACTCACATAATTCGTAGCTGTATCAGGCAGCAGCAAGCTTTAATTTCAAAATGCATAAACGCAAGCACACTACCTTACATTTAAGCGTAAAAATGGAAATTTTGAAAAAATTGGATAGTGGATGTAAAATCGTTGATACAGCACGTTTTTGCGCCAAAAAAACTATTTCCTTCTATCAGAAAATTTACCACAAAAGTGATTTTCGTGCCATGGTGATTGGTTATCCAACTTTAAACCACGCTATGATACGAGGGCTGTCCAGAAAGTAACAGACGTTTTGGCTTGGCGCGGCAGTGGACGGACTGGCGTCACCATCTTTGCGTCAGAGTCCATCATTCCTGTTGTACTTTGTATGCAACAGAGTGTTAAAAAGAGCATTACTATTGAAAATCCCGCCAGTGGCTGTAATAAGATTCTTGTTAGCAAAACATCACAAACCAATTGAAATTTATCGCTACATTTGTGAGGTGTGCAGGCCTAGTCTTGTGACAGATAAATTGGTGGCGAAAATCAACAAAAAAATCCGTGGAAATCGTCGATTCATTTCCCTTAAATTTGACGGAAACTGACGCTGAACTGCATGTCGGTGTAAACCAGTAGTTGAACTCACAGGCGGTAGAGAAAAGCTTGTACCACGTTATGATAAATGCCTTAATTTAAATGACGATTATATAGAAAGATAGGCTAATAGTTGACCTTCAAAATGTATATAATAGACACTGTCTTTTTCACTTCGTTTAGTTCTTATTTTAAAAGGTCTGTTACTTTTTGGACAGCCCTCGTATTTGCATGTTGACTGTAAATGGAGAAAAATTGTCTAGTAATACATTTTTTTATTGAAACAATTAAGAGAAAAGTTGATAAATTAAATCTAAATACTAAACAAATATATAATGCTGACGAGAGTGGCTTACTTTGGCGTCTACCACCAAACAAAACTTAGGTTCATAAAAGTGTCCAAAGAGCGAATAACTTTTATGCTCTAATGCTAGAACTAAATGCCCTAAAGTATTTAAAAATGTTCATCTACCACTCATTTATAATCATCAAAACTAAGCTTGTGTAACAAAAGAATTTTCTAAGAGTGGTTTCACAAAAATTTTGTTCCCAAACTAGTGCGGTCTCTTAAATCAAAAACTCTTCCACAGAAAGCATTGTTGGTGTTAGATAATGCTCCTGTTCATGGTCCAAATGATGAATGAAAGTTTCAGTTCAATTGAATTCAAACAGTTTTTATGCCTCCGAATTGTACTCAACTTTTACAACCAATGGACCAAAATATAATACAGATGATAAAAATAAATTATAAAAAGACGCAATCTATACTAAAGACGATATCGCAAAACATTTAAAAGAAACGAATTTCAAAGGGGCTGTGTGTATACTTACCGAATCTTGGAATGGTGTGCCCAAAAAAGTGATTGTTTCCTCCCGAAAAAAAAAGGTGGCCACCAATGCATATTAGCGATAAAGAAGAAGATTGGGGTCCTGACGACAATGTGCCTTTAAACGAATTGATGGAAATGCTAAAAAGAATGAAACCACAGAAATATATAACTGCACACGGTATTAAAGAAAGGATTGCGGAGAATCCTGAAGGTAATATCATGACTGATGAGGAAGTAGTTAATATACCGATGGAAGAGGATTTTAATAATGATAGTAATGATGCACCTTCATCGAGAAACACCATACTTGATAGGGTGAAGTAAGCAGCATTATGGAGAGTAGATTACTTGCATTTTGGAAGACAAGAGAAGATATTCTTTCTAAAATGTAACATTCCAGAATATAATTTTGGAATATACAGGGATTGGACAAAATAATATGAACACTTGTCAATAAAATAGTAGTTGAAAGAACTTGTGGCGTCTAACGGTGAGGGGCACCATCTAATAGGTAAGAAAGTACACACATCTGTCTGCTATTAGCAGTAATAGAAATATATGTCTGTGCTACAATTTTGTTACGGCTGACCTCTCTGATTGTAAAAGGCGAGATTGTTGGAACCTTCAGTAACGACAAAGGCAGCCTTGCTAGATGCTGGGAGAATTACCCCATCGACTGTGATGTCAGCATATTTGAAACACAGAAAAACATTATTGAAAAAGCACAACAATGGTCATCGAAGCTGATTGACAGAAACAGAAAGGTATTGAAGCGGATTGTGACCAAAAACACAAGATCACAGCATCTTAGATAAAATCTCGGAAGAAGACACATCTACTGGAAGTAGTTTCATTAAAAACTATTCGGGATGAACTGCTTATGGAAAATATTCACGGTAGAGATTGCATTTCAAAACTATTGATTGTAAAGAGACGAATATGGTGTCGCAGGATAAAAATTGGACACAAGGACAATGGCAGAATGTGATATGGCCAGACAAATCATCGTTCTCATTATTCCCAACCAATGGACGTGTTATATTTTGAAAATCTTATGTGTTTCCTGATAACTGATCAGTCTTCCAAGATAATCATGCCCGTGGAATTGCCCAAGACTGATTTTATGAACCTAACGATGAATTAGAGCACATCGTGTGGCTCCATCATTCTCCTGATCTCAATAGAATTGAACCTGTATGGGGTGTTTTGGAAAACGGCTACGCTGTCAATTCCCTCCTCCAAAAAGGCTTTCTGAATTAGGAACTTTTTTGCAATTTGAATGGGAACATATCCCTCTAAATATGACCTATTTTTACAGCTGTTCATATTATTTTGTCCAACTCCTGTATATGTAAAATAATATCGAAGGCTTCCACGGTCCGTGTCATAGTTAATAAAATATAACCACTACATTAATAATAATTTCCCGCAAAAAAAAACCAAAACAAACAACAGCACCAGCAACAACTTCATCAACACATTGTCGAAAAGATAAAAACAAACACCAACAACCTAACCTTGGTGCATCTACGTGTATACGCGCCAGATAGATACAGTGCCAACTTTCCATGAAATTGTTTAGACTCCGAGAGCGATCCATACATACATAATATGCGCCTATGCATGCTAGACGACGAGAGAGACGCTTTTCAAACATACCATTAAAGTTTGTATATTTGCGTTCGACGGTGAAGTGTGTTTTTAAATATTGCAAACATAACAAATACACAACGCACTAAATCGAAATACTTCCGGCGTATGTAGTTTTACCCACATCTCTCGAACGATGACAGTTTAACGACGACAACCAGGGGGGTAAGAATGGGAAGGACCCGTTCGAACCCCTGACAAGTTTAGAAGCTGGGACATCTGCGATTTGTCAGGGAAAATTCCATATTATAACGTTATTGTTCTGTTAAAATAAATTAATTTTTAAGATTCCCTTTCCATCAGAGCCGGAAGAGTGAAAAGGGGTGGCAGCCGATAATACAATTAAGGACCAGTAAAAATAATACCACCACCGCGATCGGCCGTTTATATTTGGAGAACGCTCACGCTCATCATCCGAAATTAATTTCCCCATTTTAATTTAATTTTAATCAAATTTCCTTGTGTTTATTTTCCGGGTATCTTCCCGTTCGTCTTGTTTACCGCTGTTAACCTCCCGAAATTGAATTAAGATCGAGTATTACCAACTGGAACGTATCAACCTCCATTTTTCCTCTCATTCTCCTTTTTTCTTTTCGATGAGACAATTTCGTTGGGCGGCTTTCTTTAATTATGTTTACTCGACTAGTTCGAGGAGGGAGATGAGGAAATGCAATAATTACGAGTCGATATTTTCATCTGTGAGGAGAAAAATTTGTTTGTTTAAACGAAGAAGAGCTCATCGTTCCTCGCAATTATATGGGGAAACCCTCTACGATCGTCTGTGCAAGAGGAAAAGTTTGTTAACTAGGGCTTCCAAAAAGGAGCTCGAAACTACTTGCTCGCACTTCCAATATCTTTCCAACGCGAGTATCTGCATTAAAGTCACGTTTTGCCCCGCACGAAAATATGTTGTTATGAAATAATGTCGGGGAAGAGTTGTGCGGGTTGGCTTCTCTTATACATGATTGAATTTCAATTCCAAACGTGGGAAATATATACATGCACATCCTTGCTTAGAATTTGTAGCGAATGATAATGTAATAAATACGAATTTGAAATCAAACACACTGCAACAACATGTTTTTGTATGCTAGAACTTTTTAGTTATACTTCAGACAAATTATAGTTTTCTAACTTCTCATTCACAAAAACTTAGGTGGAAATATTCGAGTTCAAGCAGCTTTTTTTCGAAAACTGTATTATAACAATTACCACCAAAATATGTTTTTGCCAGGAATTAAATGCGATGGTCTCAAAAGCTTCAGACACTGACAGTTCTCAAACATAAATACATCAAAAAAAAATAGGTGTTTAGTTAGCAGTTTCAATAGGAGCAACTTTATGATAAAAATCTGCGGTAGGATATTTCTATCAAGACGTACAAATCTCAGAAAATAATACTTTTTTTGCCCCAATCTGGGAACATTATCAATCATACCAGCTCAATAACTTGGCATCCATTCTCGCAGCTGAAGCCTACGCCATCTTACAAGCCTAAAAATTCTGCCCTGCAAGAGAACTTGAGAAAAACATAACTATTATATCGGACTCCCGATCCGTTCTTGAATGTATTATGTAATGGGACGTGTAATTTTGATTTTATTCAAGGTTTAGGTAACCACTCTGAATACATATTTGTTCATTAGAATTTAAGTTTAGTTTTAAGAATAATAACTCATTAATTGTGGGGTGTTTGTGCGGAAGTGTTTATGTGACGGCGCCAAAACGTGCTGTAGACGTATACAAAATTCGTCGCTCAGGCGCCATCCGTATGAAACAGTGGTCAAGACGATATAAACAACGATACAATGAACTTATATATAAATTAAAAAACAATTGCATAATATAGATAGTTGGCTGTTTGCCTGGGGCAGTGAACGACAAATAGGGCGATCGCGCTAAATCATAAAGTAAGGTGCAAAAAAGGTGTCCTCCGCGGTTCAAGTTAGTGACCTAGTCCGGTTATCGCTAAAGCAAGAGACAAGGGTTTATCAAAAATAAAAAAGATAACCCAGCAGCAGAGAAAACCTGGAAGCTGAAAAAACCGTTTTTCACAAAAAAGAAAAAGGTCGTAATTACCCCAGAAGACCAGCATCAGCGCCAACCGCCGGCGTCCAACAAAGAAATAGCCGCCAGGTATTTGTGTTTACCTTTTTGTATGCATATATTCACTTAATTCTAGTATTTTGTACATAAGTTTACTCATTTAGCACGTAAGACTTTTATAGATAGTTTATTTCTTTTGTTTATTACTTCATTTAAAATTGTCAATATATTCTATTAGTCTGTAGTCAAGGTATTTTTTTATATCATTACTGAAAGTTGTTAGTATTGCACTCAATCACCTGGACGCCCTGGGGGACAGGGAAAGATTTTGTATAACGTAAGTAACGCTTAAGCTGCCCCTATTCTGAGATGTTGTGTTCTCCGTTTACCTAGCCGAGGTCAAAATTATAATTCGATTTAACTAATTTTACACGTCATTGCTATTACTTAAATATCTATAAAACAAGAAAAGGGGTAATTTGCGAATGATCGTGTTGGCGCCCTGCTCAACTTTATATTTTAGATGGACGAAGAATAGAACAAGATAAATAGAATAGTGGATAGAATTATAGAACAAGCGAGTCCATTACAATTAAACACCACATGTATTCTGATAAAAAAAAACATCCTCTCATCTGTAAAAGTTACGCACTCATGCAGTTTATACACCAAACTTGTATGGTGTAAAGCTCACTCAAATATCGAGCACAACGAAAAAGTGGATGCGTACCCGAAACAACCTCTTACTGATGCCCTAGATGATCCTACACCATTTCCTGATATTGTACGTTTTTTGAAATGCGATTCTCGTCTGAGATGGATATCTGAATGGGAATCGTATTCTAAAAAGTCAAATACCCGATATGCTGGTATCCATCCTACTTTGCCTTCACCACCCAAATATATATTTGAGTACTCAGTTCCTAGATATTATAGCACAATCATATCCCATTTAAAATTATGTCAAAATTGTTCTTGCCACAGAAAGCTTGGGTTGAAGTCCTTCTGAAGAAGCTGACAGTATGATCATCGAAACGTCAAGTGAAAACTGTTCTACCCGAAATGCTTCAACACAGTAGACAACGGTCGTGAAAAACTACGCTCAACTACAAAAAAAAAACTTGGTCAAAGAATATAACGAAGCAAATCTTCAACTGGGGAGGTTTTTAATTGGAATCGTCAAGATTCTGTAGCACACCACATGTATGTCTTTAGTAAAGGCTTGTGTACAGATGTGTGCAAAAGAAATAGGGGCAACTAAACTATTATTGAATGAAGCAGATATTAGTTCTCTACAACAATGATGTAATTTGAAATATTCCATAAGTGGCAATCTGGTCACAACTGCTGTCAAATCTATTGTCGACATCGACCATATCCCTTTTGAATGTTCCGATCTTTATTTCTCCCGAGCGAGCTTTTTGCGAGAAATTTCTGAGCATGTTATGCTTCCAACTAACACAAATAACTTGCTGGCTCTAAATAATAGGATAACATATGACAGTTGGATTGGATTCTTGGCCAAGAACAAAATCCGTCTTTAATTTTGATTTGTTATTCGTCCATTTTTGCTGCTTTAGGTTAGCTTTGTCTCCTTGGTTCAACTCTTCGTTGAGGTTAATTATCCTTCATTCCGCGGTCTTTTTCTTTGTTTGTAAAGTCGTCACGATAGACGTGAACTGTCTACCCTCCTTCCTTTTCTTTTCCCTGTCTTTTTAACATTAGGCTCTCTTTCTACTCGAAGTGTAGGATAGGTTTTTTTCTTTCGCAATAATTTGGTCTCTATCAACATAAAGACCTAACTCAATGGCCACTGTACTGACCAGTGACCAGTCATTTATCATCAAAAACTACCGTGAAGAGATAGACAACGTCAGTAAGATCATCATTAAGAGCAAAGGTTCTAAAATGAAATCTTATAGAACCCCCACACTGACTAGCTCGGCATCAGAAACCAGCATTTAGCTCTCCAAATGTGCTGGCTCATTTGTTTCAAAATGACAATGGAACAGCTGCAGCTAAGATCATGTTACTGGAACTGCTATGGCCAGAACTTGCGAGCATCAATATTGAAAGGATCTAGTTCCAACAAGCTTTAGCGATTGAATCATCTTACGACGAGGATTTGGAAATTGGTCGCCAGGATCATGGAATTTGACACTACTGAATTATTTTTTTGCGGCTATATAAAAGCACAAATCTATGGCAACGAGTCACAGTCTTTGGGTTCCTTAGAAGAGAATATTCGTCAAGTTATTTTTAGACGAAACACAGCCGGAATTATTGCAGAGAGTGGCAGACATTTAACTTGTACTTTCTTCCAAACATCATTGCATCGTTTAAGCTTCAAAATAAAACGGGAATTGATTTCATAATAAAGCTACAACCGTTTAGGCGGAGCCGCAAATCTCCCAGCAATGATCCAGGTAGAGCTTCTTCTTTCTACGAACTTTCTGGAACATTGCATAACGGTTAGGGAAATATGGGTTTGTTATCATACACGTGAACTCAAGGGATAAACTTCCACCGAAAAAACGTTCGAAAAATATTTTTTGGAAGATTCTTTTGAAGAAATTGAATCGGAAAATAATCATATGAGACTTGCCCTCAACTGCCCTAACTCACACAAAATGGCCAGAATTGACGTGTTTGACATTTTTCACACTAACTTGTCAATGTCAATGTCATAATTTGTTGTCACGGTAACAAAAGTCTGGCTTTATAAATTTATCATCGAAAAATCATCATAATTTTCCTACAATATTGACTCAACGATTCTATTGATATTAGGCTTGTAAAATATTATTATATATTTACACACATTGCACACTTTTATTCAGTACACGATATAGAGTACTATCGCTGGCTACTGTGGGTACATCGGCGATAATCCAGGTGTTATAATTTATCCATGATTCACATAATTTTTTTTTAATAGCCGGCTAAGCGTTGATGGGGGGTCGTGAAGAGTTTTACGACGTGCTCGCGTTATTCAATTAGGACGTAACGCCCACCGGAAAATACGCTATTATAAATAGTTAATACTTTTATAATAGCGGCTAGAAATAAACGTCTCTAATCGGTTTTAATGGCAACAATGTGCTTAACCCTACCAGCCAGTTTGCATTGTGCATATATGTAAGTTACAGAGATATCGGTTTATGGTACCTAATAAAGTTTATAAAAACCGTAAATAGCGGAGTCTTTCACGCTCGTTATATGTATGTATACTACCATTTAGAGCTAATATTTACACAGGCAGTTGCAGAACTAGCGGTTGAAGTGTTGTTAAATGTGACTGGTGTAGAATATCGGTTTGTTTATCTTGTGTATCTTAAATAAAATACATGGTTATAATTGTACGCGTTTTGCGTTCATAAAAATTGGGAAATTGTAATGCAATATTACAGGATGAGAGTTTCTAAAACCTACGTTTTCTTAGATTTGGAGAATTGATCACCTAAAACGTAAATTTCGCATTAAATAATTTAATCCCTGTAAAAAATTTTATTTCATTACCCGTGGGTCATTGACCATACTTCATCTATGTACTATCGAAGGCAAATGTAATGAATCAGACTTCAAGCGATATGGCCTTCCGCAGGTATTCGTCACATTTGACTACTCGCATTGGGCGGCTGTAAGTAGAATTAAGGACGGATACCTAGCAGGTAAATTTTAGGTAGAAAGATTCGCAAGAAATGTAAAGCGATATATGTATAATTTTATTTACAATAGTTGCATTTACATACTCTTTATATTAAGAAGTAATGCTGACTAGAATTCTTAAGTAGATTTCGTAAGCACAAGCTGTTTCTTTGGCAAAAGTAAATATTGTTTGCTATTATACATACAGTGTCATTCGTAAAGTTCGCACCATATGGGCGCTTTGTTTATTATTGATTTGGACGAAATTTCAGTGGGACACAAAATTTGTGCATCCTTTAGAAGCAAATTCAGACTGATTAGATGAAGTGCATCGTTTCTCATACACCCGATGACCCCTGTAATTTGAAAACAGCCAAATCTAATGGAAGAAATTGCATTGACAAATGATTTATTACTAGCATTGTATTTAATCAGAAATTTTGAAGAATTTGTGTGGTGAAGGTAAAAAATACGAAATGTTCAATTGTAAAAATTTTAATTTTTCTATGTAAAACTTATTTATAAAATAATATAAAAATAAATTCAAATATAGGTACAGATTAATTACATTCATAGAAGAAATAGCCTGTAACAAAAAATCCAAAATAAAAGCAAACTAACAAAATATTACAACGAAACAAGACTGCTGCTTTCAAAAAGGTAATTTCAGGATAAATTAGGCAAAAACTATTTTGACTTAAATTTCTACATGCCTTCCATCTCTTTCAATACATAAAATCGTTCTCTCATACATTTGACGTTGAATATTCTCGAGAATGTGTGGGGGAATTTCAACTACACATTGTTGAATTGTTTCTTCTAAATGGACAACATTTTGGGAAGGCCTATGTGTATAAACTTTGTTTTTTAAATATTCCCACAAAAAGACGTCGCATGGTGTCATATCTGGAGAGCGGGGTGGCCAATTTATTTCTGAAAATCTACCTATCCTGGAAATGTTGTATTCAACCAATTTTCAACCTCCAAGGTACTGTGAATGGGACTCCATCTTGTTGAGAGTAAATTTCCAACTTAAAATCTTCTAAAACGGCAAAGAATTCATTTCGTAAAAATGTAGATATCTCGCAGCGTTAAGAGTTCCTCTATAGAAAAATGGGCCAACAATCCTGTTATTAAAAATACCACACCAAACATTTACTTTAAAACAATACTGATTATTTGTTTCTATTATGAAATCAGGATTGCTGTCTCCCCACAATCTACAATTCTGTGAAGAAACAACTCCATTTGAAGTGAAAGTACATTCATCAGTAAACAAGACAATTTTGTAAATGATCGGTTCTCTTCAATTTTACCTTACAACCAGAAGGAAAAGTAGATTCAAATTTTGGTTCATAAGCTTTGAATTTGTTCTTCTTCAGAAGCCTCTGTATAGAAGTACAAGATATGTTCAAATTACGCGACAACGTAGACATAGACTTTTTGGCGTCTCCACAACATTTTGCATTACTGCAAATTCTGCAATTTCATTTGTGGCCCACTTTCTGTTTCATTTTAAAATTATTTCCAACGGATCCGCAGTTTTTAAATTTTGAAACAATTCTTCCTATTGTTGTGTGGCTCATAATCTTATTCGGATGGTGTTGGTTAAATTGTTGCCAACAATCGACACTATTTCAAGTTTATCTTGAATGCTTAATTTTATCGGCATTTTAATGAAAATAGTGAAACTAACTGTTGTAAACAAAAGTTGGCTGACTATTGAAAGATACTAATGAAAGTAAACGAAAGTGTCATTTTGACATTTCTGTCAAAACAGAAACTTAAGTTTAACACACGAAATACATAGCTGTCTTTTGCCATCCTAAATTCTTCAAAATTGCCGCAGAGCTGCACTTCAAAATAGAAAATACTATAAACTGCATTCTTTGTTAGCCAGAAAGTTTAGTTGTTTTACTTATAATGAATTTTTTGCGGTGCTTTATTGGCAATGTTCCAAGAAGAAGCACATTTTTTCCGTAAATCTCAATATTCGCTCACAACAACGCGAAGCCGTTGATAAACATTATTGTGGATTCCTTTTAGTGCTGCTCTATTACACAGAAACGCCATAAGAATATTGGGTTTTGGAAATTTTGATTTATATACGAGGAAAATCGAAAAACAGGAAAATTTTTTAATTTTTGAAATAGGAGGCTGTAATTTCATATTTAGACATAGGTATTAATTCTAAACAACTTTTCTTAATATCATTTTTTTTGTATTATAAAAAATTAACCCAGTTTAGTCTTAAGCCGTTTTGAAATTATAGCGCCATCGGGTGTATGAAAAACGATGAACTTCATCTAATCAGTCTGAATTTGCTTCTAAAGGATGAACATATTTTGTGTCCTACTGAAATTTCGCCCAAATCAGTAATAAACGAAACGCCCATATGATGCGAACTTTATGAATGATGCTGTATATGGATAAAACATGTATGTTGTAAACATGTAAATTTTCAATAATATGCTTTTTAATATAATAACACGATTTCATTTATAGAAAAACGAATTGTTTCCGATGCCTTATTAAGAAACGATTTAAATGAAGAAGCAGTTTAAAGAAATTTATTTATTAATATTTAAGCAATCACAAAATAAAGAATTTAGCTTTAATTTATTAAAGCATAGGTATAATAAATGCATTTTTCTAACCATTATGTGCATAGATAAGCAAAGTTGTGATATTTTTCTTCTTTTATGTCAAGATCATTTATTCCGGAACCTTTATAATTTATTAGGTATTCGTTACAACTTCGTCAGTGGAAGAAATTGGCATTTAATTCGTGTCAAATAATTACAATCTATTTTTGCTCTTACTACTATTTATATTTTTATAATTAGATATTATATTTACTATTTTGTTCCGCAATATGTTTTGTGTATGTGATTCTACTGTATTTGAATAATATACTCTACATTACAAATTAATTTGTCTAATAAAATATCAGTATCTACTAAAAATTTTGGGCCTAAAGTTATATAACTTATAATATAATAGATTACACAACTTCTTAGTTATTTTGTAAAATTAGAGAGTTTCCAAGTACTTCAGGTTTGATTAGTTTTTGATTATAAAATTGTAATTAATTTAGTTCAGAAGTGTTAATTATTTTGTTATATGTTATGAATAATAATACTATTACTCCCTTTAAATTCTTAATGTCTTTGAAATCTATCTGTTGAAACGATTAAAACTTCAAGAAAACTAATGGGTATAAATGTATGTACATATATACTTACATATATTGTATATCTTAAAGACATATTGTATTCTTTGTGTTGTTTCAATTAAAACATTAAGCGAATGCTAAGAAAATAATATTAGAGTTTCTAATTTTATAGTTTTTGTAATTATTATTTAAACAATATTTTGCACGATAAAATAATGACAAATTTATCATAAACTTCTTTTTCTTTTATTAATTTATCTACGTTCTACCTGAATTCAGTATCATCATATTCATTTCCAATATATTCACAATTCGCTAGGTTTAAATTCTTTTAAATGTTCGCTACCCTTTGGCCCGCGGCTATACGACTTATTCCAGTTGCCCAGTTGTCTATACGTCAATAACAATTCAGAACGGAAAGCCCACAATAGACGCGTTTTATTGCAGTTTGATGCGTTACATTTGCCCTCGATAGTACATATGTATGTACATATATTTAAGGCGCTACCGCGGTTGTTTTTTAAACTTTCGTTAACTTGCAGATAATACGTAATCATATTTGTTAGTTTTTATATTATTGTCAAATAGGCGGTGAGACAATAGTGGCGGTTTCATTGATGTCTGAACCGACAAAAGGTAAAAATAGGTTAATGCATCTTTTATAATCTAGCCGCACAAGGAAGAACTGTACACGTAGACTTGGCTTCCAGGCGACTGATATGGTTTGGAAAACGTGAAGTTGGCGATATCAGATGGTGATATGACAATACAGAAGGTACAATGTCACATACTCCACAGAGAAACAGAAAATTTTAATAAATTAGTCAACGAAAAGTATACTAAAATGGAATCTTCTGGAATCGATACCTGCAGATATGAAGATTGCAACCCTCACGCAATTAGTTTTGACGCAATCTAGCAAGAGACAAACGAAATGTTGCTGAACTATCACTTACGAGGATGTATCAAATATTA
This sequence comes from Popillia japonica, assembly GCA_004785975.1. NCBI lineage: Eukaryota > Metazoa > Arthropoda > Insecta > Coleoptera > Scarabaeidae > Popillia > Popillia japonica. The sequence goes on from SMLS01065225.1 coordinate 27,118, forward strand.
GCAAGACTGGTGCTATAACTGTTTCAGAGGTAGAATTTTATATACATATATATAGGTAGGCGTTGCCAGGCCATTTAGGCCTATAGCCATGCGATCGGTTTCCATCCTTATCTGTCCATTGCTTTCATCTTCCAATTTATGATTCCTTTTTCTTTGATGTCCTCCATTACAGCTTCCTTCCACCTCCTCCTTGGCCTAGCTCTCCTCTTGCTGATATCTGGCAGTTTCCAGGCTATTTTCTTGACGGTTCTTGTCTCATCCATGCGAGCGAGATGTGCCAACCATTGAAGCCGTTTCGCCTTTACCACTGTACCACTGTTAAATCATTGAAGAGCTCGTAAATTTCCGCATTTGAACGCCCCTCTTCTGTCTTTTTTCCTTCCTAAAATTTTCCTTTCCCATACTTCTATTCTTTGTTGTTGCGACTTAGTCAAGGTCTTACTACTGTTTTATATAACCTTTTCTTTATTTCTCTTGACAGATCTTTAGATTTGAGCACTGAGTGAAACGACTCTGCACACTTACTTCCCTTTGCCAGACTTAGGTTTATTTCAGCTTTCTCCCGACACTTATTGTCAATTAGGGTACCCAAATAAATATGGCTAGAATTTTATAACACGTCTTATTTCTCCAAGATCGGTTTTTCCGGGTCCTTCAACCTTCTCAGCGCAAATTTTGCTGTTTCTTCTACCGCAGGTTCCAGCTGTTAGTTGTTATTTTTGGAGTCACCAGACAAGTTGTTCATCTCGAAGATGTGATAACCTTGACGCCTTCTCGCGTTTTCCTCAAGAAAATCCAGGTCCCGATGGATTTGTGCAATACTAACGAACCAATGTGTTGAGACTATAGAGCGCAGCAGGACGGTCAGCCTCCTCACCTGTGACTTGGTGGCGCTGGACGAGACCAGGGCACCATAGGTGAGAATTGGTGGGAAAAAGCGTTACATAAGCTCAGCGATCTTTTCCCAGCAGCCACCCCTCTCCCTAACGGAAACCTCTGAGAAATGGCCAACCTTGCGTCAATCAGTCGCAGGTATCGAACCTGAAACCCTCATGGCATCGACTGAGCTCTGTAATTTAAGACACACAAGGGCATTGCTCCTTGCAGAAGTGTACACTGTTGTATCGACCGCGTACACCGCCAGCTTGGTATTCCATGCCAGGGATATAGAAGATGAATAACTCTGGACCTAGGAGAAGCCCCTGAGGAACACCGGCGTGGATACCCCGCCTGTCGGAAAGCACAAACACTAAAGCCAGGTAAGAGCCTATGAGGACGACCATGTTTGGGTTAATATCAAAAAATTAGCTATGAAAGTAGGCTTTGATTTAAGTATTGACGTTTGTAACCAATCAATTGTTGAAGCAACTATTAGGAGAACTCGATTGAGACCAGGTACCTGACGTTCATGGTTTAAGGTACAGGTAGTGGACCATACGGTAATGTATAGACTAAATAGGGAGAAGACTGAAGAAGGCGAGAGTCTGTGCCAGTGGGTTTGGTCATCTTTGATCCAAAACGAATAAAAGAACAAAATGTAATACTGATGGCAAATAGGAACATAACCTAGCAGACAAAAATATAATTGGAAGATGCAGAAGAAACAAAGTGGTTGTGATTTTAGCCGAAGCAGTCATAATGGCAGTGAGCTCTAATACCATCGGCCCAAAATATCCTAAGCAGAGGAAACGAATTTGGACTATGCTGGGTACCAGGAGACACTAGAATCAGCGACAACGAGGAAAGATAACTTAGCATAAAAGGAAGAATCTTCCTGGTTTGAGACAATCTAAGGTATTTCTTGGATATTTGCAGAAGCTAAAAACAGAGACCATGCTAGAACTAAGTGCGCCTTGATATCTAAAATAATTCTAACGCTAATTTGTTCATTTAATTAATTAATTAATTAAGATGGATATTTTGGGTAGTTTTCGCAAAATTTGTCAGTTTCGATATCGTTGTAAAAAAGTGAAAACTTCCAAGATGTTGTAGCTAATTTGTGGATTTAATTCCGAATGTCACTCAAACTTCATTTTTCGCACTCCATATCTGTTCATAGTTATTCCAATCTTATAATGTCTAAAAAAGCACTCACTATCGAGAAAACTAACCTGATTCTAAACATTTTTCTCAGAAACAAGAACAACAAGCAGAGAAAAAAAATCCCATCATTATGATTACAACTTTAAGTGCTCTCGTTGGGCTTTTTACCTAATCCAACGCACTTAAAAATAAAGCCCGAGAGCTCAATACGCTACGCTTTCCCATAATACGTACACTCGACGGTTCTATCTCGGTGCCTTTGTTAGTTTATCCTCGAATAAACATATAGGTGATTTATTAGCTATAAACAACCTTAAATTTTTCATCAAAGCGCTGCTGTAGCTCTGCTGCGCGCCGGTAAAAATGAAACTCTGCCCGTTGACACTCGTAAGGGTCCGATGATGAAGCACCTCGCTGATAATCTAATGGGCTCGGATCGTTTAGGGATACTGCACACATTGTACACAGATAGAACTGAGAAGCGGATAATATACAACAACCTTTCAGAGAATTCGATGCAACGGTTCGAATTTATTTATTATATTGCGGATGTTGCAAGAATGTTACTTAAAACTAATTCCAATTCGGCACATCACCATTAAAACGGTACCCTCAATTCGAAGCAGAATAACAGAACAGACAACCCCAGCATACATATTTTCGAATCGGTGTTCTCAAGCGCACAAGAATCCTGACAAACAACGGCGAACGGAGCAGTTATCGCGGACTTGCAGAAAACCGTAGCTCATCGCTTCGCAACGAAAAAGAAGAAGTAAGTGGAACAGAGGAGGAACGACGACGCGATGTACGTACGCTCCAACAATTCGCGAAGAAGCATTCCGCGCTGATTGAGACATCACCATGACAACTGGCTTATAGCGGAACAGCGCAGGGCCCGCCACCCGGAGGAGTCCGCACCGACGTCGAAGAAGATGATGTTTTATCACTCGGTTTTATTGCTCTCCCGGCGGCCCTCGAATTTTCAATGATGGCATGTTGACATTTCGCGCTCCTATACAAATGCCCGCCTCTGACGTTACGTGTGATGCCATCTATTGGATCTACGATGAATCGCTAAGGTTATAAATTTGAGGTAGAGGTAAAGTTTCTACGAGGCGTATGTGACGACAGAGATAGATAAGAAGAGTAATTGGGACAGAAAAGTCATTTAAATTTGTCATTTCTACTTTGACAGAACTATCAGAACTTATTTTTCATTTTGACAGCACATCTATCACAATATCTCTACCAACTGTCAAATATGTCAAAATATCACGTTTTACCAAATTATTTGACAGTTAAGAAATTCAGAAAACAGTTGTTGCTACTCTAGCGAACAAGATAAATTAATTCTGATACCTGTCACACTCTGACAGATATTGGTATAGTTTTGGCAGGTATCACTGTCAAATTGCAAGTGTAAATTTTCTCACCTTGACATTTAAGTAATTAAAACAGAACTTCAATTAAAACCTGTCAGGCTATAGAATATTTCCACCAGTGGAACTGTTGTGTAATATTTTTGACAAATGCTAACTTCTAGCTACAGTAGATTAAAAAATGGATTTCCAATTTCAATATCTGTAAAAGCAGTGTTGTTTGTTATTGTGACAGCATTAAAGCGCATTAAAGTGTTTTTTGACAGCTGCCACGACATAAGAAAAGTAGGTTTCGGTTTTTCAGGTTTGGCGATCAATATATGCAACAAATACTATCCTGTCAAAGCAATAAAGCAGCTAAATAGCAGCTAGTACTCTAGAAATGTAGTTGAAACATAGTGTGACAGCTGTCTAAAAATATTTTAATACGTATCCTGTCACAACACCAAACCTCACTGCTTTCACAAGTATACATTTGTCAGAAATGTTGATAATTGAAACCCAAAGAGTAGTTTTTTGCAGAGCTGTCAAAAAATATTTTCACAGTTATGCTGTCACAATGAGAAATCCCACCCCCTGCAAACTCCAAAGCTTATTTAATTTCTATTTCGAACACTAACATCATTCTTGAATGCCTAAAGTATGTAGTTCTAACACAAATTTTCAACAAAACACTTTGGGAGTAACTAATTGAAATGTTTGACAGATGTCAAAGTGTGAAAGAACAAGCGTGATAACGTTTTAGAAAGCAGATAGTGTAGCAATTTGTCAGAAATGTTGA
>SMLS01065226.1:0-54601 GCA_004785975.1 Popillia japonica
TCAAGTTTAATACTTCTACTTTACGATCTATCCACTTGTGTCCCATAGCAAAACGATGGCAGAAGATCAATCTTGATAACTTAATATTAGCCATAGTTTAGCCCGTTTATATTTTAGAATCAGAACGTTTTCTTCCACTAAAATTCCATTAGCTGGCACCAGGTTAGCTCAAGAATAGTGAATAAATCTTTAAAAATTTAGAACAAATTCTGGCTTTCAAAAAGCATTCAACCTAATAACAGAATGAAATTTTTTAAGATAAATGAGATCCTGATATATGTAGGTACCTACTGAAACTTTACCAACCACTACGTAATCTCATTAAGGAAGTATGCAAAATGCCACTAACCAAAACCCAATAGAATTTACGACATTTTACTTGAAGACACAGAATTTTCCGTGAGAGACACAATTTTGGAACGATATCCTTTAAGAAATTTGATTCTTCTTTAAGACCTTCTTGACTAAAATGGAAATCTTCTCCCAGAGACTATTTCCAGAGACAGCATCGTTTATCCAACGTCAAAGTGCTCACTGTGTCTTATAGTGCTACTTCACCTCTTGTACTCAAAAAAACGTGTGATGAACATAGGGATTAATATATTTTCTCTGAATTTCTTGGATTTTGGGAATCGAGGGTAGTTACCATATGGCTGATCGAAGAGGACCAACAAGGGCTGGCCAAAATTTTGAACTCCAGTAGAAGTAGATTAATGAGAAATGGGGAAAATAAATGTTAATTAAATTTAATCTCAGTTCTTTTGATGCACATCAAAGAGGATGACGTAGAACTGGTAAAGATTTGGCCAATGCACTATTGTTTCGCTTCTTAGTTTCCCCGATGGATCAGTGATGGTTGGCAAGAAAAACATCTAGAACCAAATCGGCACATTTCATTTCAATTTTCTTCTTCATTTCTCTTTGATGGCCTCCAAAATTTTTACATATTTACATGTCGGATGAGGGTCTGTTTCTTCTACCCACTTTTTCCACTCTTTTCTGTCTCTTGCCATTCCCTCCTTCCATTTCATTTCTCCCTCCTTTCATTTCAAGATCTTTTCCTTTCTTTCTCCCATTTCTCTTATCTGACAACCCATCTTCTCTCAAAATCAGGAAAAACTGTGTTTGTCTTTTTTTTAATCCAACTGTTTGAATATCCCTATATAATACTTTACATCTTTGACTGAAAATAGTCAAAAACCCAAGCTTCAACCTATTGTAACAAATTTTAGCAAAAATGCAACTAGACTTGGTAATTATCCCCAAATTGGTTCTAGCTTAACAGGTGTCTGTTTCATTTGCCCGCTCTTAAAATTTTTGTTACCTAATTTAGCCCCGATGTAATTTTGCTGTAATCATTCGCTACCATATTATCAACCTAATTGTAATAAATCTTTGCAGTAACTACAGTTCTAAGATTCGGCCAAAAACTGGTGCCTTTTCACAACTTTGTTCTTGTAACCTTTAAAATCTTTCCTAGTTAGGTACTGATAGTTTTTTATGTTATGTCATGTATATACAGGATGCGTATAAAGTATTGCACCAAATGGGATTCTGTAGAAACGGTCTGACATTTGGATTTGAGGTTTAGTAAGATTAAATCATCCCCACGTTTTGATGTGTGTTTCATTTGTTTTAAGAGACTAGTGTTTGTCTGACAAGGAAGCACAGGCAAGTGGTGGTGACCGATTTAAATGAAATTTGGTGAGTTTGTAGACTGATTCAGTGTAAGAACAACAGCAACTTTCATAGATGCTAAATCGCCCGTTTTCGGGAGTGGAGGCGACCAAAAACCAACCCTATCTTTCGATATTTGCTTTAATATCTTCAAAACTATAAAACATAACAAAAAAAAAGTTGACAAATATATAAACTTTTATGAGTAGTAAAAGATAGCTACAATAGTTTGCCTGTCATAGTTCTTGTTTTCCAGAAACCACCTCCACCCCCTAATTTTTTTTTAAACTATTGTCGCTATCTTTTAGTACTCATCGAGCAAAACTTGTAATGAAACATATATAATCAGTTGTAGCTGTTTTTGGTCTTCCAAGAGTAAGACCGAATCAATGCCTTCAATCTCGAGGAAACTCATTTCTCCTAAAGACATAAAAGAAAGTATTACCTATACGTTGGTAATCTTTACAGATTATATAAATACACTTGATTCCACAGAAACCAAGTAGGTAACTCGATTTTTATATATATGTATGCATTTTTTTATAAGGACGTAGGCCGACCGCAGTCGGCACAAGTGGCCCTTTTGAACCGCCCTACTCATGTCATTCTTGAAACTGTCTGGACGGACATAGCATCAAGAGTGACGGGCTGTCTTTTCTGCGTAAAGTTGTTTAATTTTTCCCCTACATCTCCCGTCCCTTAGATTAACTAAGGATTAGTTAACGTCCTCCTCTTCTTTCCTTTTCATAATGATCTTTAACATATTATGTATGGTATTCCATTTCTTTTCACCTGCTGTCATATGTTCAATCAAGTTTTGGCTACTAAGTCCGGTTCCAAGTTCTATGAAAGTCACCCTTCGGGCGTCATTCCATCTCGGGCACTCGAAGACTGTGTGTTCTACTGTGTCTACCTCTTGGCAGTATACGCATTCCTCCACAGTATCCTTTCCAAATGTGGTGGCGTAGGACCTAGAGACGCCGTGCCCTGTGAGGACATGGGACAGATAGTAGTCCAGTCTGCGGTGTGCGCACCTTACCCACGCTTTAATGTCCTTTATCAGGTGCTTCGTCCATTGCGCTTTCACACTTTCGGAGTTTCACCGGGTCTGTCACGCCTCCAGTTACTGTTGTCTGGCCTCTTCTCTAAGTCGTTTACCGGCCCCATCCTGCAAATAAAGGGTGGCTCTTTCTTGGACCATGAGGTCTATGGGTGAAATACCGGTGATCGTCTGTAGTGCACTCGCTGACATCATCCTGAAGGCTGAGGCCACATGCAGTAGCACATTCCGCTGGATCCTTATAAGCAGTTGTTTGTGCTTATTTATGGCTAGTGCTTCTACCCACACTAACGCTCCATATAGGACAATACTATGTAGTGCTCTGCATAAAACTGCTCTTTTCCCGCTACTAGGTCCCCCTATATTCGGCATTAGTTTTGTAATTTTCGCTAAGATGTTTTCAGCACGCGTTGTCACCATCTCAATATGCTGTCCGAAGGCCCCCCTGTCGTTGATAACAATGCCCAAGTACCTTATTGCTTTTTTCGGTGTTATCCTTACTCCATCCAAATCAAAAGAGACATGTTCCCTGATCCTTCCACCCCTTACAAGAACCGCTTCGGACTTTCCCGGTGCTAGGGTGAGCTTGTGGGCAGCCATCCATGCACTAATTTCTTTGAGGCACTTGTTTACGTTCGCCATGAGCGCGTCTTCGTCTCTTGCGCCGACGATCAGTGCTAGGTCATCCGCGAACCCAACAGTCCCAGCGTCCACCGTCAGATCCAGCCCCAACACGCCATCATACAGGATGTTCCCAAAACTGGCCCGAGAGCAGATCCCTGCACCCACTTCCATCGAATGTTCCCTATCAATTTCAATTCCCCTGTCACTAAGGTAACTCGAAATGAGGTTCCATAAGTACTCCGAGACGCCTCTTCTGGACAACTCCCGCATAATCAGGGCATGGTTAGCAGAGTTGAACGCATTTTTGACGTCTATTGTCACAAGTGCACACCATCTGCAGTTAAATTCTTCGGTGGCTTTCATCATGGCCTCTATTGCTTGTAATGTCGATTTCCCTTTCTGGAAGCCATATTGGTTTGGGTTTAGACCTCCCGTACTGTCTATTTTCTTACACAATCTGTTCTTGATAAGGGTATCGAAGAGCTTACTCATCGTGCTCAGCACCCCTGGGGGTCCGCAAGATATAATTAGAAATTGGAATAAAAATATGTATTGGTATAGTAACAGGTTTTCAGTTTTTTCAACTTTCTGAGCCTTTTAACGAGTGCTAACTTTTGCATCTGGCTTTATCCAGCAACTAACGCTAGCACACTCTAGCGCCGTCAATGGAACTAGATGGCCGAATAGCTTTGCTGTATGCCTGCTTTTAGAACGCGCGCATCCTGCTTGCAGCCGACAAGTGACAGCCAACTCGCATTTCAAACAGTCAGTGTTAAGCATACTGCAAAAATTAGAAAACACAACTCTGATTACTTGGGAATCGATTTCACGTTCACTCGACCTGATCAGCAGCCTAAACCTGAATGTGTAATTTGCTACGGAAGTCTTTTGAATGTGTGTAAGAAGCCTATCTCCGTCGGCATCTCGAAACAAAGCATCCAGAGCACATGAGTAAATTATTGGATTTCCTCAAAAATAAATGAGGAGAGCTTAATAGATCTCGTAAAAACATTACTAAACACTCTGGGGCAAATGTAAAATGAAAATGCAACCCTTGCATCTTATGAGGTATCTCGACTTGTCGCTAAATGTGGAAAAAACCATACAATTGCTGAAGAACTTTTATTACTACCATTAAGGGAATGTTAGGCGATGCAGCTGTTAAGCTAATAGATACTGTTCCGCTCTCTAACAATACTGCCCAAAGACGAATTACTGATATGGCCGATAACATTGAAGAGACATTGGTGGTCAGACTTTGCATGAGTGACATGTATGCTCTATAATTGTGGACATGTTCAAAGTTGAAGATAGGATTAATGCTATGGTCAAAAAGTGCTATATCTGGCCGGCACGGATTGAAAAAGAGTCGTTTAGTAACTTCCCTACTTTGAAACAATTCTTGGAGTCTTCAGAGGATAGTTTGCCTGGCGAGATAAAGGGCAACGTAGCCGAGCATCAACGCTGCCTAGCCACCACTTTTAGGGAATATTTCCCTGAACCTGACCCTGACAGTTGGATTCGAAATCCTTTTAGCTGTCAAGAAATAGAAAAAATCAATGGCCTCACAGAAGATGAACAAGATCAACTTATGGATTTGTGTAGTTGTGGTGCAATAAAAAACAATTTTAATGGTGAACCAATTGCGGACTTCTGGGCAAGAAAGAACTTGAAGATAAGGCATCCATAGGCACTACCTATCAGTGTGGACAAGCATTTCCTCCATGTGCTTCATGAAAAACAAGTACTGGAATCGGCTCGACATGCGGTCAGATTTCAGAGTGAAAGTGTCAAGTTTGGAACCAAACATTTCAGAAATAATGGACTCAAAGATCAGATTCAACTCATCCCATTAAGAACTGAACATTATAACTGTGTATACTGATGAATGCACTCTTTATTTCCACAAATAAAGAGACAATAATAGCCTAACAAAGACAAAATTTAACTCAAACAAATTTTAAGATCGATCTTTTTTCTCAAAATGTCAACCTTAAATACTTGGTACCAACCATGTATTAGTATCACAATAGCTTAGCTTTAGCGGCTAAGCTCATTATAATTAAAGGGAGAAGGGTGGGAATGAGAACATTTATAACTTTAGGTTTAAGAATTAGTGGGGGTCCTTGTCCTTATATCGACTGGATGAAGGTGTCCTTGGAAAAATTTGGTTGGGAACCACTGTATTAGGATTTCTTGGGTATTGTTTCCAACAGCAATTTATTCTATTGTGCCCCCCTACATGAGCTATAAGTTGTTGGTATTTACCCATAGCTAGTCAACAGATTAGTCAGTTCCTGTTAAATAAACTGCGATTTTAGGAAACATAGTTTCGTTTCCCAACAACATATCCTAAATATTTGTTATAGAAATAATAACACATTTTAGGCAACCCCGAAGACAAATTAGAAACGAAACAGAAGTAAATATAAAGGACGTTTAACCCATTTCCGGTTTGGAATTCTTGAATGAACAAGCAATTAATTCGCTAGTAGATATGAATAAATATTTACGAAATTCTCATTAGTTTATAAACAATCCCATAACATAACATCAACAGTTTTATACATAAATAAATACAAACACAAACATTTGTTTATAAACATTATAATATACAATACTAAATATTGGTCCATTACTTGAACATTCTCAGTATATGCAACCCAAATTCCAAATTGAAAACTTAATGGAATTAATATTTTAAACCGAGCGTGTTACGTATTCAAATATTGCCAAACAAACTCTACCCTCGAACGTCCTACAAAGCCCTTATCTGCATTATTAATGCATATTATATTATGGTGACGCAAATATGAACAACCGGCCTCTAGGGAAAGTGGGCTTTTGTTCGAAAAACATTAGAACCGAATTTATGTATATTACACGTTATCTGTGACATAAATGTTATTGCTCCCCTTGCTCTGGATTTCTTCCACTATATCTCAACATCATTAATTCATACTGCATAAAAATTATTTTCAGATGATGCAATTTAAGCCTCAAGGCCTCGTGGCCGATTTAATCCCCAACATCAAACTGATGAAGTTTTCTGGACATTTTATGTTGAACTATTACGCCGAGAATACAGGGGCTGTTCACACATTGCGGTTGGGGTTCTGTTTCGCCCATTTATTCCTGTTACTACTACAATTCGGGTAAGCCCATATTAGCATGGTCACAACCGCATGAATTTAAATTGGCGAAAATTTTCAGTTTCACATTCGGCAATCTCGTCCAACAAAGCGACGACGTCAACGACCTAGCAGCTAACACAATCACTGTATTATTTTTCACGCACTGTATAACGAAATTCGTATACTTCGCCGTCAGGCAAAAATTATTTTATAGGTGAGATTCGAAATTTTGACATAAATTCTCAGAAGAAAAATGTTTGATGGTTTTAGGACTTTAGGAATATGGAACCAATCGAATAGTCATCCTTTATTCTTAGAATCGAATAACAGATACCATCAGCTGGCATTAACTAAAATGCGCAGACTTTTAATCATTGTAATGATAGGCACTATTGGGAGTTGGATAGGTGAGATGCCTTAGTGCATTTCTATTGTATTTTAATTTTAATTTAAACGCAGCATGGACCACCATAACGTTCTTCGGAGATAGCGTGCATACCAGGAAAGATCCGAATAATGAAAATGAAACTATCACTGAAGAGGTGCCTAGATTACTAGTCAGAGCTTGGTATCCTTGGGATGCCATGTCAGGAGCGGCATATTACATCTCCTTAGTCTATCAGGTATGTATAATAACTTGATTATTTAAAACTGAGATCTACATACTTCAAACGCCTTTGAAAATCTTGAAATTTTTGAAAAAAATCAAAGAAAACAACTAAACACACTATATGAAGCAAAATTCTTACACAGATTTGCAATAGGTATATAAGAGACAATAGCAGAGGACCAAAAACAGAGCCTAGCGGAATGCCCAAAGAAAACAAACCAAGATAAGAGTTTTTGTGGCAAAAATCTGACTAACTATCTTAGAGTAGTCCAAAAGAGATAAGTCTAAGTCCACCATCATCAGTAGTTGTTACAATATTGTTGAGAATAATGGATAAGGTTCTGTTTCCAGGACTGTAACAAAGAATACTGATCGAGCACAATTATGAGAACCAATAAGGAAGAGGCCAGTTTTTTGCCACTAAACCAATGACAGTATATGTATAGACAACATCTTCATATCATTAATCAAACTCCAGCTGCCAAGTTTATCAAAATTTACTCCAAAATCATTGACAGAACCACCTTCCAGATTCAATATCTTAAAAAGATTCTTCATCATAAGATTAAGCTTAGATTAAAACTGTAACTCTAAAGAAGTCAAAGATATATCTGAAGACCAATCAATGATCTGCCAACCATATCGATAGATCTCAGAAGGAAAAAATAATGTTTCATTTTCCAGATTTACTACGTAGGCTTCTCAATGCTGCATTCAAACCTATTAGACTCACTATTCTGCTCCTGGCTCATATTCGCCTGCGAACAACTGCAACATCTCAAAGAAATCATGAAACCTCTAATGGTAATCACATCAAAGCGATTAATATCCACGAAATAATCTCGATCTTGCTTAACAGGAATTATCCGCAACTTTAGACACATACGTACCGAAGAGTGCTGACCTCTTCAGGGCGCCCAGTGCTACCTCCCAAGACAATCTGGTGGATAGTGGTAAGAAATTTAGTTCTATAAAAGGAATGATTCCAATTTTACGTTATTTTAATTCTATAAAGATTACAATCAAAGGAATGAGGATGCAAACCTGAGAGGCCTCTACACCACCCATCAAGAAATGGGTGTGACGTATAGGTCGGGTAATTTGCAAGATTTTAGTAGTGGGGGTATAGGTCCTAACGGTTTGACGAAGAAGCAGGAGCTAATGGTGCGGTCCGCTATTAAATATTGGGTGGAGAGGCACAAGCATGTCGTCAGGTAATAATTCTCATTCAGATTTATGCATTTTTTATCTATTTTTTTATATATAGATTAGTAACCGCCATAGGAGATGCTTATGGTATAGCGTTACTGCTGCATATGCTGACTTCAACTATTATGTTAACGTTGTTAGCTTATCAGGCTACAAAGGTGAAATCTTCCATTATAGATTCAAGATTCCATTAAAGATTAACATCTTATCTTTTCAGATTGATGGCGTTAATAAATACGCCCTCACTGTTATAGGTTATCTCCTATATGCTTTAGCGCAAGTGTTTCATTTCTGCATCTTCGGAAATAGGCTCATAGAAGAGGTATGTACATATTATTGCTTTTATTGGGGTCTCTACAGGTCTCTACAGGATTAATTTGTTTAATTTTTAGAGCTCTTCAGTTATGGAAGCCGCCTACAGCTGTCATTGGTACGACGGTTCCGAGGAGGCCAAAACGTTCGTCCAAATTGTTTGCCAGCAATGTCAGAAAGCCATGTCCATTTCCGGTGCTAAATTTTTCACTATATCGCTGGATTTGTTTGCTTCGGTAAGAATTTTAATTAGTTTAGTTGAGATTGATGATGGGTAATTGTGACGTCTAGTCTGAGGAATCTTGGTTTCTAATAGAAGATCCTGTAATTTCACAGTGCTGAATAGGTATTCTTCAAGGGTCGAGGCCAAATTTTCTCACTAGTGCTTTCATCATTTCTTTAACTATTTGTGTGAAAATTGATTTACGAAAAGGTTTGTCTAAGTAAGCCAAATCGTCCTTAGGAGTACGTTAATTTTGACAGCAAAGGGTCATTCAGATAGATCTTAACCCGATGTATGGATGTTGGTAGTCTCTGACGCTACAAGAACTGTACCAAAGATTACGTTTGTATTCTTCAACAGTGTTTACCACAAAGATGAGGTTGAAATATAAATTTATAGCAATTGCCTGCTCCTAGACATTTTCTATAGATGAAAAAGTGCAAAAATTAATACAATCAAACCAAAGCTAGGGCTGTAGATGAATGCCAAGAGAGAAGAATCGGTTACCCTCAGAGGCCCACCTTCCAAAAATTTAATATCTCACCATCTTAGGCCCCAAATTAAGTGTGTTAATCTAACTGTTATTCTTTTGTATCACTTGGTGAACAAAGCTTTGAAGACCTTCTAAGTCTGTATAAAATCTTTTGCCAAAACGTGGGATGTTGAGGCTTATACTTATGTGTGCTATAACCGAGATTTCGTTAGTCTGGTTTATAAAACAAACATGTTTGGAAACATGCAAAGGATTGCTTCCTCAGATTATGTGGAGACCACTAGCTATTGCCATGGGCCTTTGAGCTATCAAGAAGATGAAAGAGAGGTATTTAGAACTGGTCTATGTCGGAACCATAGGCCCCAGGAAGATCTTAAACTTCTTCGAAAGGTTGGAGGTCAATTGGGATTAAAGTAATAAGAATTTAAATTATTTTTTGATGACAATGACAGCGATGGGCTTCCTCCACTGCTGCTTTCGTTACTGTTATCTGACATAACATACTGTTATTATAGACTATGACATCTTCAACCATCTGGTAGTATTATTTCTAAAGACAGACAATATATTTCCCTTCGAATATAGTTTCATTTAAAGATAGAACAAAAATATTTTTATCCAAAGAAGTATTACACAATTGGCAACAATGTTGTTAATATTGAAGATAAATATGTATGCCCTTCGTTCTAGGTGCTGGGTGCCACAGTTACCTACTTCATGGTATTGGTGCAGCTCAAGTAATCCTCTAATAATCATTTCAACAAATCAAAAATCAAAATCGTATGTATGTACTTTTTTACATCGTTTAGTAGGATCTATCCTTCATTGTAATTATTTAATAGTATTAATTAAGGTAATGCATTCAGAATGTGTCTTATTTTGTGTAGATTTAGTCAATTTAGAATAAATTTGATAAGTATCTAGATTCAGTAGCTTTCTCCACAATATTTTTGGCTAATTTTTAACAGAGCAATGTTTGCATGATGTTCTAGGCGTGCCAAATTTATTTTAACTTAAAAAATCAGAGTTAAGCTTTATTATAATTTTTTTAATTTTAAGTTGCAAAATTACATTAAAAGCTTCTGCACTTATTTCACTAACTTTCTCGCTGAAAAAGAGTACAAAAAAGAATTAAGAATTAGATGTAATTGTATAGGAATATATATATGTATACATATACATAGCTTAGAGATTAATTCACTCACTCAATGGCTGTATGTGATTATCCGCTCTATATAGCATAATACATCGTATAATATTTGTACCTGTTGATATTACCTCCTCTTTTAAATGCAAGATGTTAAACGAATATAATTTTTTTTAATATTTACAACTTAAGTCACTTGTATTTATACATTTTTTACATCTAGATGATTGCTAGATCTAAGCTATTAGCACTAGAAGTTGTACTGTAATATTTTAAGACTATACAGTATGGTTCAGTTGTTATAAAAATGATAAATAAATGTTATAAATAAATAATCTTTTAGTTTATGTTGTTGATAATTATTTCCACTTCTAGGTCAATTACTTTACAATTTATTAGGTTTTCGTTACAGAACTTCTTTAGTAGAATAAAAATGAGATTTAATTCGTGTCAAGTAATAAACAACTAGCCATGCCTATCAACAAAATTATCTACAGATAAAGAAATTCGGTAATATATAGGATTATGTTTAGAATATCGTGGACAAATTAAGATATTTTTTATAATCATAAAAATCCTTATCTCACTGTATTTTTGGTCTCTAGCTCTAACAATTCTGTTCAAGGACTAGGGAAAAACATGGCAAAAAAATCTAGTCGAGAGCTTAATTTGATAAAATTCAGGCAAGATTAGGTGATTAAATTATTATAAATAATACTTAAATTTTCAATATCTGTTCTAAAATTTCTTTTTTAATATATATCATTTCATATATTAATCTCTTTTTTAACTAATTTCTTTTTTAAAAATCTTAACATTTTCAAAATCAAAGTTATGTCCTAATCCTTTAGAATGCTTAGACAAAGCAGTTTCTGAGGTTATGTTATGTGTTACTGTGTGTTGATGATTATAAAGTCGTTTTTTTAAGTACTTATTGTCTTGTTTGACCTATGTACATAACATTTATCACAGTCTTTGTAATCTAATTTATGTATGACATTACTTTGATTGTCTTTTTTAATCTTACTTTTTAAATTTATAAACAACTGTCTGTTATTGTTTGATGTAAATGTAATGCTTATGTCTGATTTTTTAAATTCGTATGTATGTATTTAATTTTGTCATAAGTCATTGATGTATGGAATTGTGTGATATATTTTACTATTTTGTTTAGTGCCTGTGTTGTATATTTTTTAATTTTTCGTAAAATTCTTTTGGATTACTATTTTTGTCTAAAATTGATCTAACTTTGCTTAAATTTTCTTTCCTAAAATCAGGATGTGCTAATTTAATAGCCTGATCAACTAAACTATTAATTACGCTTTCTTAAAATTTACCCAAGTGTTTGAAAAATAGTTTAAGTGTCTGTTGCTACTAGTGTCTTTTATGTACCAATTTGTTTTTATGTTCGTGTTATTATGTATTATCTTAACATTTAAAAAATTTATAGAATTTTGTCTTTCTTTTTCAATAGTAAATTTTAATCTATCATGATAGGAATTGAATGTGTGTAGAAGATGATCAATTTTACCTAACGGTATGCAATATATGCAATCATCTACATACCGATTGTAAAATTCAACATAACAATTTAAGAAGTTTATTTAATGAATCTTGCTCAAGATCCTCCATTACTACATTTTCTATTGCAGCAGATAATAGGGAACCCATTGCAGTTCCAAAAATTTGTTTGTATATTTTGTCGTTGAATTGAAAATTGAAAATAGGTAGAATTTAAGCAAAATTTTGGAGGTTAGATTTGTTAGAATCACACACCGCAAGTCAGTTTCGAATTTGCATAAAATCTGTCATTACTTTTGAACCGATTTTGGGACATGCACAACGAAACTAATCGTACATGTATACTTGGCAATTATTATTGGTGACTGCATAAAATATGTGCAATACTTAAAGGTGGAAGCGAGCGAATGATTCCACCTTTCCTACATGCCACGTTGGCACCCATTGACAATTGAAAATCGATTCCCGCGCACCGTACCCGCCATCTAGCGTAGCACTACCGCAATTCTCTTAAATCTAATCCCAAAACATATGCAATAACATCTATCTGGTTAAAATCGCTCAATATTTAATAATATAATAATATTTTTAAACTAACTTATACATTTAATACATATGTAAGGCAATCATTACGTGTTAACTATTCAATAAAAGCGTGCTCATATCACATCGAAAACGTACAAGAGACAATCGTAAATATTAAATAAACAATAACAATAATTTAAGGTGTATTGTTAAATAAGATTAAACGCAATTAAGTACATACGATCCGATTTTTATTTACTAGCAATAATAATAAATTAGTAACTATACTGCTCCATTTAAAATTTAATGAAGAAATACGCTACAACGATTCAGTATATATTCAAAGCAATAAACACTGTTTAATAATCTACTATATAGAGACAATCATCTGGAAGTGCTCAATTTTGTGTAATTTATATTTTAACTGTGTGTATAATATTTTAAGCCACAGGATATAATAAAGTAGCGGTACATTCCCACAGAATTACTAGGATTCACATCAAACTTCGCTTGAAACGTGAGTATATTATGCATGCCTATCATAACATTTGTTACACGAATTTTCAATTCATCAATAATGTTACTTTGTTTGAAATTGACTGTTCTTGATAAGATAAAGTTAAATTAAATAATAATCTAATGTTAAGTGAGCAAAATCAATCAAAAGCTGTTAATCAAATTAAAAACTGATAGTCTAATCTGAAACATATTTCTGACATCTGTTGCTTCGATTCATAACTAAGGATGGAATCTCTGATGATTATTATTATACAGTGTCTCCGTAAGGTATGGAATAAATTTATTTTTAGCGAAATAAACAATTTGCTCTAATTTAACGTTATAATTAAATATATCAGTGACATGAAGTATATGTGAGAAATGACGTTATCGACAACCTTTTAATTGGAACGTCCTGTTTATTGTTCGAGTTCTAGAATATATAGAATATCCTGAATTAAAAAGGTATCATACATGTCGTTGTAACCGTTTAATATTGTGTGCATTTATTTATAAAAAAACGATTTTCGCGAAATGTCACTATTTTTATTGATGTCCAATAGCAATTACATACTACAAGAAATGCATTAATTGGTGAATGTTCTGTATTATTGCTTCGAATTAATTTAAAATGAAAATGAAATTGTACAGCAAAAAATTGAAATGCTTGTGATGATTGGGCTTAGAGACAGACCGCGAACTCAGATGGAAGTACGTGATTTATTTATTTAATCATAAATATCCAGAAAGACCCATAAACTGGAACGGAAACTGGTACGGTTGAAATTGTACGCAAATGTTAGAAAATCAAACTTGTACAGGAATTAAACGATGATGATCCAGATAGAATAATAGAATTTTGTGAAGCGATGATGGATAACTACCACCGAGAGAGATCCGCTCTTTGTGTCAAACATTATTTTCTCTGATGAAGGTACCGGGCAAAAGAAAATCCCAAATAGACACGTAAGCATCATATACAATATCCCCGCAAAAGATAAATGTATAGGCTGGTATTGTAAGAAACAGAATCATCAGAACCTACTTTTTCGAAAGTAATTTAGGCGAGCCAACAAATCTTTAGTTTTTAAGGGGCTTTCTTGTACCTACTTTAATTAACTTATTCCCCAATAGAATTACTCCTGAAAATTTACGGTTTTAACAGGATGGTGCGCCTCCTCATTATGAGGTAGATGTTCGAAGGTAGCTAGACGAAATTTTTTTAAACAGATTGATTGGTACTTATGGAAAGGGCAAATATGGCTTTGTTACAAGCGTCCGATTGGATGCAACGCAAGAGCCGACACCTTGCACCGGAGAAAACCGAAGTAGCACTGCTGACAAGGAAAAGGAAAGTTACAGTGTTGTCCTTTACAATCGGGGGAGTAGCTGCTGCACCGGGAAACGCCATACTATGCTTTCTATTTCCCATACCTGGGAGTATGGCTTGACAAGAAAATGAGCTTCGGAACACATATACATAAGAGTGTGGAGGAAGCAGAGAAGACTGTGTCTGCGCTATCCAGGCTTATGCCAAACGTGGGAGGTCCAAGCTCATCAAAGCGAAGAGTAATAGCAATAGTGGTGTTCTCTCAGATCCTTTATGTGGCCCCTATATAGCATGAAGTTACAGAAAACTAGACGATGCTAAACAGGCTGGTCTGACTGCAAAGGCTAACGGCTATACGCATTTGCAGTACCTAAAAAACTATATCGGCAGAGGCTACGAACGTCATAGCTGGTACACCGCCCATAGACCTATTGGTAAAAGAGAGAAGAGTAGAAGGGGCAGTACAAGGGCAAAAACAAGAAGGAAGCAAGAGCGAAACTTGAAAGACAATGGCAGCTAAAGAATGCCAGCACCGAGTAATGCGTCAGTCGGTAAAACCCGACACTTCCCACGATCAACATCTGTGTGAGCGTCTGGATTACAGATTTTCCTCTTCGCAGTAAATAAATTTTAAAAAAAGGTGGATTTGTAGACGTAGACACATTGAACGGCCAGCGAGGTCGGCAGACCTTAATTCTTTGACTTTTTTCATATGCGGCCATCTCAAGAATGTTGCTTATAAAACGAAACCAGCACATATCGAAGAATTACAAGAGCGAATTCGAACAGAAATAAACAATATTTCTCAGGAAACCATAAATAATGCTCAACAAGAATTTATTCATAGTTTAGGTTACTCTCAAAAGCAGCAAAGGCTACTGGTCGAACATTTAACATAAAGTCATGTATCATATTTGTTGTAAACTATCTCCACTGCGTTCGATGTGACATATTGCGAAGTGGAAAGTGAGTTTTTATGATGTATAATACCTATGAACAGTCTTACTAAGATTCGAGTTAATTTCTCGTCATTTTTTCTATAGCTTGTTCCACGGCATTGTAAAATTATTAAAGAGTAAGCAGCTTAAAAGGTATGTTGACTAATTAGCAAATCACTTTTACAATTTAATAATAAAAAATACAGCAAAATATGTTTAAATTTTATTTATTAGTATAATTCTTACCACACAATCTTTAAATTATTCCTTGTCAATATTTTATTAACGTTCAAAGGAACGCAATATCATAATAACATCAACATTTTCCGAAGAAACAGCGATATCAATAGCGGTCTGTCCATAAGAATTTTCAGAACTTACGTTAGCACCTTTTTCTACTAATAATTTAATTACGTCTAAATTTCCAATACAAACAGCGAGATGAAGTGACGTTTCGGCGTTATCAAATCTGACATTACAATCTAATCCTTTACTCAATAATATCCTGATTATATCAGTGTTACCTACAATAATGGCTTCGCGAAGAAGACCTGCTGGATCTTCTTCCTCAATACTCCAATCTCCAACTTGCTCTATGAGTAATTTAACCATGTCAACATTTTCCTGTCCCGCTGCAAAAAGAAACGGTGTATCGTGATTGTTATTTCTTACATTCATTTTTGCTTTATATTCTAACAGGAGTTGAGCTATTTCAACGTTGCTACTATCAGCGGCGAGATGAAGAGGTGTATTACCTTTTGCGTTTCCTAAATTCGGATCCACACCTTGTTGCAATAATAACTCCACCATATTGTTATTCTCAGATTCTACAGCGCAATAAAGCGGTGTATTTCCCCACTTATTTTTAGCATCCTTGTTAGCTCTTCTTTCCATTAATAAAGCAGCGATATTCAGGTCTCCATGAAGAACCGCAGTATGGAGAAGTGTATCGCCATTCTTAGTCGTAACATTTAGATCTGTTATTCTATCTAAAAGCAAGCTCATCACATCTGGATTCCCTCCGAATATAGCCGAAAAACAAGCTGCCTCAACACAATCATTTCCAATGTTACTCCAGTTTTGTTCTAGTAATATCCTTAACACGTCTGTATTTCCTTTTTCGGCAGCAAACTGAAGAGGTGTGCGATTAGAAATATTTTTCCTATTAATATCCGCACCACGTCGCAACAATTCTTCAATAACATCCAAATTTCCAGCATTCACCGCTGCGTGCAGAGATATCTCATCGTATTTATCCGCAAGATTAGGATCTGCTCCCTCGTCCAATAACAATTTCACAATATTTATGTCACTATTTTGAATAGCAAGATGAAGGGGGGAAGTAGTATCTCGATTTTGCATATTTACATAATCAGTCGTAGTTATTTTTGGAACATTTTTGGAGCTTACATTATCCAATATGATTCTTATCATACTTATATCTCTTGATCTTACCCCATTGCACAGTATCGTTCCACAACCATTATCTGCACCAAAAACATCAGCTCCGTTATTAAGTAATAATCGAGTTATGTTTAATTTATTCGCTCTAGCTTCATCTAGTTGCAAGACACATTGCATAATGTTGTAATACAGAGGAGTGCAGCCATATTGATCTGTTACATTTACGTCGTAACTCATTTCAACTAGACGCTGCACCATCGATAAACTGCAGTATACACAAGCAACATGTAAAGGAGCCAGATATCCGTCTATCCGGCCAGTACTCCAACTTAAATTAAAACTGGGAGAGTCATTTCTACACTCTTCTAGAAACTTTCGAATTTTCCTATTGTGGTAATTTTGTAGAAATATCAAATCCCGTATAATATGAATTGAGAGGCACCTCCATTTAACGACTTTGAATATTTTCTCGAAAGATTCTTCGTCCAATGGGAAGACGCCCGAACTACCACTTTCTTCCACATTTTGAGCTTCTGTTTTCAAATATTCTTCAACAGTCGTAAAGAGGTTGTTAAGGACCATATTTTCGAAAACTTCCTTATTGACATATTCAGCCCAAGTCATACCGGACATGTCATGTTTGGAAATATAATCCGGGTTATGATTTTTCATTGATTGCAGGATTTTATCCAAAATTTTATAGCCTGGATCGTGCCGGTGAGTATGGTATCTGCAATGAATCGCTGCTATATGCAGGACGGTTCTGTTAAACCTGTCAATATATTCTAAGCATTGCAGATTATCTCTCAACATTTGCTGCACTCTTAACATTTTACCCTCTACGATAGCGTTCTGCAAACTTGACTGCTCAAACTCGATCTCTAAAATGCGGGCGTGCTTATCGATTAATAATTGCTTATAAAAATTTATAGCGTATTGCTTAAGCAGGGGTTTTTCCAAACTTCTAACAAACCATTGTGAAACGAAATACTCAACAAACGTAAAATGAATAAATATCGGTATCGTATCATCGACTCCGGTAATAATTCCTGTTCTAATTTGATCAGTAAACAACAATTTCGAAGAAATGCTTACTAATACATCTTTTGTCTGCTTTTTCCCAAATAACCTAAGTAACGCTAACTCTTCGAACGATTGTTTCATGTTTTCTACGTTGTCTGAATTGAAATGTGGATTCCTAGCGAAACTACGTTTAATTTTCGAATTTACTACTTCTTCATATAACTTGAACCTACTGAAATTTTCGAATAGCTTTGGGTCTTTCGCGACGACTCGGAGGAAGTTTAAATAGAGTGGATTTCCTGTAAACTCCGACGGAACATTTTTTAAATCATTTACACGCAAGCCCCATTTTTCGACGTATTCTATTTCTTTGCTATTATTCAAAGGTTCTAATTTTACTGTTTGCATAGCACATACATCTGTAGATTTACTCAAGACTGGTCTCGAACATGTTATAATTGGTATTCCTCTCCTCGCAATGTTTTCTATAAGTTGTAAGGCGCTCTCTTCAAAATCTGGGGTAGATGTTATTTCATCATAAGAATCTAACACCACCATTATTTGATTTTGTTTGCACAATTCTTGTAGAAAATCGCTGTAATCCTTTGATGCACGTTTTTGAAATATTGTAGATGTTAGATCTTCGAAACGAACAAGTCTGTTTCTGTGATGTTTGTATTCTGTTAAATCGTACGACAGAATATATTTGTCGATATTACTGTAGAGGGATTTGACCAAACTAGATTTTCCCATACCTGGTTCGCCAGTGATTACAGTTATCCCAGTCATCATTTTAATATCTTCAAAAAATTGTTTCTCAGAAATAATGTCACCCTCGTACTCAATATGCTGCCTTAAGTTTCCACTGCACTTATATCTTAATAACTCCGCTTTATTATCTTTAATGTCAACGTCAAATATCGGATATTTAAGAGACGATAATTTATCCCAATAGTACTGCCGCTCTTCTTCGTTAACTTTAATAAAATAAGTCTTCTTTTGTCTTAGTTTCAATCCATCATTTTCTAAATCTATTTTAGTAAATGTAATGTTATCAGCGTCACCTGCTACTAAACAAATTCGCTCCTCTCTAGAATAGAAGTATGGCATTTTAATTGTTGGTTTCCTCAAACATCTCGGTATATAATGACGTTCGTTAAAGTAACCTACAGTACCAAGTACTGGGACAAGATCACCTTCTCTGGTTTTATAGAGTGGTTGGTTATATTGATCGATAAAATAACTTCTCAATCTCCAATCATCTCCTTGAAGTAATTTGAAACGATCGTCACTCCGCTCTAAAACGCATATTATATAATCGTCATATTCAAATTTATTTTTAAACATTTCAATTTGTTCGTCGATATCATCTGGGTGGCAATTGATCGCGATATTGTCGCCAATTTCATATGGAGCTTCCATTGTTGATTCGCTGATGCAATTTGGATCTTTAATGAAGAATGCAAGATTATTGCTACCATCCAAACAACTATCTTTCAAATATAAATTTCTTGGCTTCATCAGTTTCATTACATCCATCGTGCTAAATGTTTTGATTAGTTCTTTGTTCCCATCTGTTAAATATTTTAGAGTGGTTGGGGGACGTCCTTGTAGTGATACTCGCACATTTTCTAATAGTTTGTCCCGTTTCTCGACATCTGTTATATCGCTCATATCCCGAAATATCTTCAATTCATCATCCTGCGGAATTGCAGGAGTTCTTCTGCTTGAGTTTGTGATTAGGATATATTTTCTTCCTGAGTGGATGTACTTTTCGAAATTATTCCCCTCATCTGATTTTAAAATGATTGGTAAGACTCCAATTTTCCAAAATTCAATTAGTAAAGAGTCTAATTCCTGCGGTAGCGAAACGTAATATCTATAATTGTAATTATTGAAATATATTTCAAATTTCTCAGTAAACTCTTTCCTCAAGTTTTCCTCTTCAAACGTTTTTCGGTTAATGTTAATGCCAAGTAAAGAATTTAATCTTTGTGTCAAGTAACCTAACAAGTTTCTCTCGATTTCAATATCGTGCTCGCTATTGTTTATTATCGTAACATCCTGTGTTAAAATAATATCATTCCACGCACTGATGCAGGCATGTTCGTCAAATTCTGCAAACACTTGAGTAGATATAATAAATCTGGAGAAGCGAATTCTTTGCAATTCCGTTTCAAATATATGTTTGGTCATGCCTTGCTTCCGTAGAGATTGATCGCTAAAGTAACTTTTAACGTAGGTGATAATAGCATCTGAATCGTGGATGTCGCAAATTACCTTTAATTCTTGCGTTAGATCTGCTAGACCAGGTTGGTTTAAGCATAAATAACAATTGTTGAAAAGGCAGTCATAGTTTGTACCCATCGCAGGTCTACATACAAATTTACTTTTCATACCATAACATGGAAGTAGTATGTCGGTGATATCATCAGTTTTATCTAACAAACTTGTAGAAAAATGATATTTAATCGAGCCATGAGATAACTTTTTCTTCTTACAAATATCTGAATTAGTAAAAATACCAAGTCGGACATTGCTGTCCTCGAATATTGGTTTAAACTTGTTAAAATTAGAAAATGAGTTTTCTTTAAAGATCATATTAATAGCTACGTCTTTCGTTGCCTTATATTTTACTCGAATCATAGATGTGTAAACTTCGTCTGGGGACTTTAAGAGGATTTTGGTAACGATATCGTCGAAGATACCGCAAGACTCCTCGCATGAATAAATTCTGTAGTTTACGACGTTGTCATTGATGGACAATTTCGCTGCTAGGAAAGCAGTGACTGCGTATTGGTATTTCAATCCAGCATCCGATAGCAGATCTGATCGTTCGTTTATCGAATATGGGGAAATTATCAAGTCTGCATCTAAAAATTGAATACATTTTATAGTAGTAGAGTTTTGTTAGAAGGCATGTAATGTAGTATTGGAACGTGTAAAAATTTTCCTCATTAGAGCAGGTGGTTTTTAAGTTATTTTTTAGAGATATTGATCTGATCTAACAAAGTAGCACCAAGATAACATACATACCTCGAGTATGACGTTTGCTATAGTCAGCATCACCCATGCTGCCAAAATATCCTTAAATGCGATACCTAGAAAGAAAGGAACGAACTAAAATTTATACTAATATAAATGGCAACGATCAAATTGCTCTCTTCATATGCTTCTTATTTTTTTTTGATCTATATTCTTGACCTACTCATAATTATCGCAATTTTTGTTTGTACGCAGTACTGAGATGACTAAACCAAATAGATCTATTGTGAATATGTTTAATCTTTAATCCCAACTGATCTCCAAACTTCCGAAGAAGTTTAGGATCTTTATACCATCTGCTCATCTTCAGGAGGGGGACACCTCAGAGGTCTGTGGCCAGGAAATAAAGCCATGATGATGCTAATGTCTCTTACTTTGAGGTCCAAAAGGTGTGACCGAGAAAGTGATTGTTTTAATTTTGAAATGTTAGACCTGTATAAAATTATTTGAACATGCTCTCATTATTGGGGACGTTCTCTTATGTTACTTTTGGTAGCACCAATCGAATAGGTTTGATCGAATGACTAAAGACGACACACTTTTCATTGCAAAACTACTTTTATTTGCAAAATTAGCAATTTGGAGATAGCCCCACTCAGTCCCATGATTTGAGGACTGTGTCTCGTTGGTTAGAAGTTACTAACTAGATAAATTAGTAAATACAAATCGTGATTTAACTTAGATACTTAATCTACCTATATTTATTTACTTTGTACATACATACTACTAAATTAAAATCTTACCTTCATCTAATAAATAAACTGATTATATGTATTTAAACACATCTAAAAATGCTAGCCACAAAATTCACTCATTAACACTAAAGGCATTTAGTACTGATTTTGATAATTGTAGGGTATAGACAATAACAGAAAAATTATATTTATCTCTACTAAAATTTTAGTTATACTTACCTATGTTCCAACTGTACATGTTATCAATTAACTAAGGAAATGTATTTGTCACAGATTAGGTATCTCAATAAGTACAGCTACATAAATATCTATTTTTTTTATGATAAAGAATTATTTCTAAGCTGATAACGACAAAATTTGTTGTATAAATCGCAAATAAATGTTTTTAAAATTTCATTAGATTTACTTAAATTAAAACAGGTTAGAGATATGTATTTCTCCTTACAAAATAGTGGCTTTCTTTCCTGTTAGGTGTAAGATGTTCTTAATCTGATTAATAAATTGAGAAACATGTTAAACAATACTTTGTTTATTTAAAACTCATCTTATTGCCTAGTGAGTACAAAATAATTTAATAATAGCGATATTTTCTGAAGATTTAGCAACGTTTTTCATTGCTTTATACTTTTCTTGAATCATACAAGTGTAGATATCATTTGAAGACTTTTAAATTCCGTCATCTGCGACGTTGCTATCATCTGTTGAAAATAGTTATTCCATGTTTGTATTTTATGCCAGCATCTGATAAGATATCATTTCGTTCCCTTATCATGCCTACGTCAGGGATCAAATCATCAGCACCTGGAATGTATATGTATCTATAAACGAATTAGGTGTACATGTGTTAGGTTGTATACATTCATACCTTCAGTCTCCATTCCCAGCAATGTTGAAGACAGTTTTCGTAAGAATAAGTTATAGTTGAAGATACATTGCTATAATTTGACTTGAACCATCACTCCTAAAATATGTATAAATAATTGGTATTATAACGCATATAACATAGTTTGAATGAACAAATACAGGGTTTGTCCAACATAGACTTGAAAGCAAATAACAGAAATGATTATTTCTACATATGTTATACACAGTGAGTCGTTAAGAATGGTAAATCTGGAAACTGGGAATAGTAGAGCCTAAAATATGAGGATTGACCGCGGCATGCCTTATACAAATGTTGCTCGTTTAAGAGATACAGGGTGTTCAAGTTAATAATTTCATTTCTAAATTTTCCAATAACTCAGCAAGTTTTTATAGAATCAACTTGAAAATTGGTCTTATTATGTTTTTCAGCATGACGAATAAGAATTTGACATCAATTTTAACGTTGCTCATAGGTGGCGCTGATTACACACTGCTGAACAGATAAATCGATGCTTATCTTTTTTGTGCGTGTAGAATCACATAAACTGAATCGAAAATTTGAAAGAGCAACCTTTTTTACATGAAAAATACATACTTGTTTGATGTTGATATCTTGATCCTTTTCGAGATATTTTAATAATAATAATAAATAATAAATCATCTTTATTGGCCAACAGGCCTAGGCCCAATAAAAGGACAAACAAATTAAACTAACTATGTGCACATACATGACTATGACTAAATTATAGATAATGTAATAACAGTGTTAACAACAGAAATATATAATAATAATAACAACAATACAGATACAAACAAATGATAGCCTGACTTGAATCTGCCTAATCAGGCACATCATCGAGCACTCTATTCTCCAGCCTGGAGAGAATGTATGATGGCGCACGCCTCATAATGTTGGTCCTTGCAAATGGAGTCCTAAATGTTGAATCATACCTGGCATTCAACCTCGGCACCAGGAATGACATGCGCTCCAGCAGAAAAGGACAATCAATACGATTGGTAAGTAGTTTCCGCAAAAATTTACTGCATATGACATCCCTCCGTGTATTTAACGACAACATATCATGCCTCAACAGAAGTTCAGCCTGCGCGAATCCCACCTCAGGATAAACTCCACCCAGTTTAAACGACAGGTACTTAAGAAATTTACGATGAATCCGGTCAAGTGGCACGAAGTCGGAAGCGTATAATGGATACCAGACAAGGCATGCATATTCAATTTTACTCAATACATAAGCAAAATCGAGAGTCTTGAGTACAGCGGTGCTTGTGAAATACCTAGAAACACGCATTATAAAACCTAGTGACTTAAATGCTTCTGAACAAATATTTGATAAATGCGGTTTAAAGCTAAGGCTAGAATCGAAGAGCACCCCCAGGTCTTTAAATTCAGATGCCAATTTTAACTTAACACCGTGAATGTGATAAGATGGTTCAGATGCCCGAAGCGAACGTGAATATGTGACCACACAACATTTTCCAATGTTTAATCTTAGCCTATTTGTATCACACCATTCATGTAGAGTAACAAGGTTTCTGCGCAGCTCAACCTCATCTTCAGCACATGTAATCTCAGAAAAAATTTTAATGTCGTCAGCGTACCCAAGGACAGGACAGTCGATCTTTAGTAATAAATCATTTATAAACAAGACGAAAAGTAAGGGTCCAAGGTTTGATCCCTGAGGCACGCCGGAACCCAGAGTAAAGTTCCTCGACAGGTAACCATTATAATTCACGTAACATTGCCTTTGATACAAGTAAGAACGAATAAGGTTTAAGGAAGATGGAACCAATCCAAAAGAAGATAATTTATTCAAAAGCAACTCATGATCTATTAAGTCGAACGCCTTGGAGAAATCCGTATAAATAACATCCACTCTTCCCCGCCTATCAAGAACTTCCGCCAGATATTGTGTTATTATTGCCAAATTGGTGACATTTGACCGACCACACACAAACCCATGTTGATTTGGTGAAATGAAGGAGCGAGTGCTATTGTATATTGTAGAGTACAATATTTTCTCATAGATTTTAGACAGGTTAGAAATAACTGAGATAGGTCTGTAGTTGCCTAAAGATGTACGATCACCTTTCTTATGAACAGGTACAATTTTAGTTATTTTCCAACGATCCGGGAAAACACTAGACTTTATTGAAAGGTTAATGATTGTTTGCAGTGGATAAGCTAAGACATACCTACAGTCACGGATTACAAAACAAGGCAATTGATCGAATCCCGCTGTGCGTTTGTTGGGTAATAAAGCCATAAATCTAATTAAGACTTCCTGTGTTATAGGTTGGAAACGGTAGGGTAAAGAGTTTTGGTTTAACTCAACATGAGTAGAATTTGGCGGATTGGATACACTAGCAAAGTTGTCAGCAAACGCATTGACAATTTGTTCCGGATCAGCAAAGTCGTTACCCTCCGCGTCATGCAGCCTACCCGGAATTCGAGTTGTACGTCTCCTAGCACTAAGAAAATTCCATAAATCAGAAGGAGAGGTAAAACTCACATTTTCCATCGTGTTTAAGTAAGAGATATAGTTATCTTTTATTTGAATTTTAATCAAAATTCTCAACCGTTTGAATTCATTATAAAACCTAATGTCACTGGTTTGAATCCACTTCTTGTGATAATAATTTTTATTTTTTAGGTTAAATATGATTCCAGATGTGAACCACGGTGGATAAGTGGAATTAGACTTGCGTTTGCGGGGTATATAGAGATCAAGAATAGAATATAATGTGTCATAAAAGGTATTAAGAGCTAAATTTACGTCTCGGAAATCCGTAAGGAAGGACCAATCATAACGAAAAAGGTGATCATACAACAAAGTGTAGTTTGCTTTATTGAAGTCATACCGAGAATCACCAGCAGATGGAAAATTCTGAGTTGAATGAAGATGTAGTGGTTGAATAGTAATCTCAAGACTAGGATGAAAGCCATCTTCCGGCAATATAGAATCAAGAGAGTGTAATATTTGAAAATGGAATTCAGTATTAGTAATGAGTAGATCAAGAATTTTTCCATCAACATTTTTTACGTCGTTATATTGTTTAGCATTAGTTATATCCAGAAAGTTTTGAAGTATTTTAGTTTTGTTGGAATGTTGTGTCGGAGGGGTAATCAAGTCAGGTAAATTGAAATCACCAACCATAACAAATAGATTACCCACAAAGAGAATTTCAAGCGCAGTTGTAATAATTTCAAAGCATTCTAGTGTAGCATCGGGGGTGAATGTAAACAAGCGCAATATAAATGGAGGTGTGACTATGAACGATTTTACAAATTATCAAATCAATTAAAGATAACTGAGTATTTATATGAGTAGTATCAATAATTTCAAATGGAATAGTATGTGCGATAGCAATTAGAACGCCACCACCTCTAGAACGACTGACCGCTGCGAAATCTCTGTCCTTGCGAATAACATTATAAAGATCAGTGAAAAGAATCTTACGAAAAGAGAAACTGTACCCTTATCATTTCACTCCCGTGCAGAATTTATTACCTCAGAATCCTGCGGCACGTCTACGATTGTCGCAGTTTTAAAGACAAAACAGAACGAGGACCGAAATTTTCTTGACAAAATTCTCTTCACCGATGAAGCAATGTTTACTAGACGGGGAGTTTTCAACTGGAGGAATAATCATTTGTGGGATTCTGAGAATCCACATGCCATAAGGGAAAGACATTTCCAGCATGAGTTCAAGATAAATAACATTTGGTGTGGGATGATATCTGATTTTTTTATTGGTCCCTTTGTATTCCCACCGAATCTGAACGGTCAACTATACTTGGATTTTCTTGAACAAAATTTAAATGAACTACTAGAAGATGGAGCGCCACCATATTTTCCTCTGCCTGTGCACAATTATCTGAACGAACAGTTTCCACATCGATGATTTGGTCGTGGAAGTGAATTTCCTTGGCCACCTAGAAGTTCAGATTTTAACCCCCTAGATTTCTCTGTTTGGTCTTGTTTGAAGGATATAGTCTGCAAGGAAAGAATTGATTCCCGTGAAGAGTTGCTTCAAAAAATTCAAGAAGCTGCCAATGTAATCAGAAATAATGCAGGGCTGTTTTTTAACATTAGAATATCTCTAAGAAAACGAATAGAAAAGTGCATTGAAGTAGGTGGTGGACATTTCGAACAGTTGCTCTAAATAAATTATTCACCGATATAATACGTAGACGCTTGCATTACATATGACAGTTGTACCAACTTGCTACCCTTTCGACAAATTAATTTTAGAAGACATTATTTTCATGTTTGTTATTTTTTTTACTATGAACACTCTAGAGACGTTATAACTTCCTCTTGCGAACACTATGTGGCCGTAAGGCCTATTAAAAAACTATACTAATAAACTATGATTTAGTGTGAACCTATGCATTATTTCTTGTTATTATTTATTATTTACCTGAGCTTCGTATTTAAAAATCAAAAATTGTATTAATAGGCCGAACTGCATTGAAACTTTAGAAGGCAAATATCTCGAAAACGGATCATTTTTCATGTAAAAAAGGTTGCTCTTTCAAATTTTCGATTCAGTTTATGTGATTCTACACGCACAAAAAAGATAAGCATCGATTTATCTAGTCAGCAGTGTGTAATCAGCGCCACCTATGAGCAACGTTAAAATTGATGTCAAATTCTTATTCGTCATGCTGAAAAACATAATAAGACCAATTTTCAAGTTGATTCTATAAAAATTTGCTGAGTTATTGGAAAATTTAGAAATGAAATTATTAACTTGAACACCCTGTATCTCTTAAACGAGCAACATTCGTATAAGGCATGCCGCGGTCAACCCTCATATTTTAGGCTCTACTATTCCCAGTTTCCAGATTTCCCATTCTTAACGACTCACTGTGTATATACATATATAGACATATTCAAATATTGTCACTATATAAAAAAAATATATAGAATACATACCTGATATAATTCGGTTTTCCATCAAAAGGAAATGGCTTGATAAGTTATCTAATAATAATATTTTTATTATTCGATGTAAATTAAATATGTTGTTCTTTATTAAACAAAAAAAATAATTTAATTAATTTTAAA
Source organism: Popillia japonica (assembly GCA_004785975.1). Classification (NCBI taxonomy): domain Eukaryota; kingdom Metazoa; phylum Arthropoda; class Insecta; order Coleoptera; family Scarabaeidae; genus Popillia; species Popillia japonica. The sequence goes on from SMLS01065226.1 coordinate 27,426, forward strand.
TAATTTATTTTTTAAATTAACTGCAACTCTTGAAAAATACGAAAATATAGTGTATACATAATATTTCACAGAACTTGATACCATTCAAGCGTTCACTTTTTAAATCCTCTTACGCACCTTTAACTCCTGAAGAAGCCACTTACATTAGCGGTGAAACATTGAATTTGTATTTTCCTTTCTTATATTTATTTAGTTTTAGTTTACACCACTTATGTTTTTATTTCCAGATCTTTTCTCCAATTTGAGATTAATTAAAATCAATTGTATTAAAAATCAGTTTATTTCTGATATAAAATAATAATACATATATGTAATAATACTTCTTTAGTGGAAGAAATTGATATTTAATTCGTGTCAAATAAATTTTAAAAAAACAACTACTTAAGTTCTAACTATTCTGTTCAACCCTAGTAGTAAACCTAGAGTTTAATTTAATAAAATTTAGGCGTTAATAAAATTATTATAAATGATATTTAAACTGTCCATATTTGTGTTAAAATAGTCGACATGTTTTTTTATGTATATTTCGTAAATTAATCCTCTTTTATAATTATTTTCTTTATTAAAATTTTAATATTTTCAAATTTAAAGTTATACCGTCTTTGTTTAGAGTGATTAAACAAAGCAGTTTTCGCGGTTATATGTATGATATATAAAATATTGTTTATTTTAACCTTGATATATACCATTTGCTTCTTACATTGATTATCTTTTTTATTCTTATTTTTAAATTTGTAAATAATTGTCTATTATGGTAAAGTGTAAGTATATAAATGTAATTTTTATGTATGCTATGTATTCTTCTTGCATATATGTAATTACACGCAAATTATAGACCTTACAGTAAAATTTAATTTTAACAATAGTTTTTTTTCCATTCAATAATAAACAAAAAAAAGACATCCATTTCATCAGACATTTTTTAACAAGTATATTTATTCAAAAATAACATCGATTATGACAATTAGGAAAGAAACTATTATTAAACAAATACCAAATCAGACATTTACATAAGCACCCAATAGTTTCTATTCTTTAGGGTTAAGAGTCGAGTAATTTCTGAATTTCGAGATGCAGCTGTCTGTGTCTGCGCCTTTTTCTATCAACAGCATATAAATCTCTTCGTTTTTCATATCGACAGCCCGATGAAGTGGTGTAATACCATAGTTGTCGCCTTGATTTATATCTGCACCTTTCTCAATTAACAACTTAGTAACCTCTATATCTGCATATATTATGGATTGATAAAGAGATGTACGACCTTCCTTATCGATTGCATTAATGTCTGCGCCTTTCTCTATCAACAGTTTATAAATCTCTTCGTTTTTCATACTGACAGCCCTATAAAGAGGTGTAATACCATTGTTGTCAGCTTTATTGATATCTGCACCTTTCTCAATTAACAACTTAATAACCTCTATGTCTGCATGTATTATGGATTGATAAAAAGGTGTACGACCTTCATTATCGGTTGCATTAATCTGTGCGCCTTTTTCTATTAATAGCTGATAAATCTTTTCGTTTTGCATACCGACAGCCCTATGAAGAGGTGTAATACCATTTTTGTCGGCATTATTGATATTTGCGCCTTTTTCAATCAACATCTTAGCAATCCCTGTACGTGAACCATATCGCATGCATTTACAAAAAGGTGTTTGGCCATCATTGTCAACTGTATTAATGCCCGCACCATTTTCTATCAACAGCTCACAAATCTTGTGGTCATTCACATTTACAGCATAATGAAGAGGTGTACTATCATTGTTGTCAGAGATATTGATATTTGCACTTTTCTTAATCAACAACTTAGTAATATCTAAATCAGAATGATCGATGGATTTATAAACAGGTGTACGACCATTACCATCAACTGCATTAATCTCTGCTCCATTCTCTAGCAAAAACTTGCAAACTTTATCATTGTCAAACCTGATAGCATTATGCAGAGGTGTAGTATTATTTTTGTTCGCTGTATTAATATTTACACCATTCTCAATCAACAATTTAGTAATTTCTATATCTGAATCGATGATGGATTTATTAAGCGGTGTATGACCACGATCATCAAACGCATTACTGTCTGCACCATTTTCTATCAACAGCTCAATATGCTCGATACTTTTCATCCTGATAGCGTGATGAAGAGGTGTATTATGGTCGTTGTCAGCTATATTGACATTTGCACCTTTTTTAATCAACAACTTAGTAATCTCTATATGGGAACTGTAGATGGATTCACAAACAAATGTGGAACCAAAACTACCATCTGCATTTATGTCTGCTCCATTTTCTATCAATAACTTGAAAACCTCTAGATTGCCTACACTGATAGCGCCATGAAGCGGTGTAGCACCATCTTGGTCAGGTGCATTAATATCTGCACCCTTTTCAATCAACAACTTAATAATCTCTGTATCTTTATGTTCTATGGATTCATCAAGCGGTGTACGACCAAAATTGTCGACTACATTAATGTATGCTCCACTTTCTATCAGTAACTTAGAAATCTCTCGATCGCCGATGCTGATAGCGTAATGGAGCGGTGTAATATGATCGCTATCAACTGCATTAATATTTGCGCCTTTATGAATTAACAACTTACTAACGTCTGTATAGGAATTTTGAATGGATCGATAAAGAGGTGTACGACCATGTTTGTCAGGTGCATTAATATCTGCACCTTTTTCTATTAAAAACTGGGCAATCTCAGGTTTGCTACAAACGGTGACAAATGAATGATTAAAATGTTCTCGTGGGCTGCTGCCGTACCATCGACGACCATCATCGTCAGGTATATTGATATCTGCATCTTCACCTCTTATGTATTGAATAATCTCCCTCCTTGTAAATCCACTGCCGCCTGTATTGATATATATACGACTATTTTCGACGACTCTATTAATATCTGCACCTTCGTTTATCAAAAGCTTCGCTATCTCTACGCTTTGACAGCAGTCGATGAGGAGATGAAGAGGTGTCGAACCATTCTTGTCAACGCTGTTGACCTTCGCCCCTTTTTCTACCAAGAATTTTGGAATTTCGCTATTTTGACAACAGTTCACAGCAAAATGAAGAGGTGTACGACCATTATTGTCAGCTACATTAATATCTACTCCTTTAGAGCAACAAGTGGTGCTATCACCGCCGATAGAAAAATTAGGATGTCCTCCGTTCACTAGTTGCTTAATAAATTCCGAATTTTGTGAAATGACTGCAAAATGTATTGGATAAAGTTGATGTGAATTTTGATGTGATACTCGTAATAGTCGGAAAAGTTCCAGATTTTTGTTTTCCAACGCGTAATGAAGCGGTGTCTTGCTAGAATTATCGTCTACCGAAGTATCTGCTCCGTTTTTTAGTAACATTTTAGTTATCTCCGTATTCATTCTCTTCACTGAATAATGTAAAGGCGTCTCATTGTATGTGTTTTTAGCATTCGCGTCTACTCCTTGTTCTAACAAATAAAACACAAAATCGGAATTATTCGTTTGTACGGCGTAATGGAGGTAAGTCATTTGGTAGATTGGATCTCGGTAATTTATATTGAAATATGGCTCTAATATATTGATTATGTCCTTGTTGCCGTTTCGAATAGCTATACCGAATGGGGTTTCTTCTAGGTGATTCACAACGTTTGCCTTCGCTCCCTTTTCCAATAATAATTTTATGATATCCTGATTCCCAGCCTCTACTGCTAGAAGAAGAGGTGTACCATCCCGATTTTGATTGTTGATATCACGCAGTTTACATGCCTTCTCACCATTTACATGTTCATGGGATAACAGATTTTCAACAACAATCGGATTATTAGTTTTTACACTAGTGTGCAATGGTGTGTCCCCGCACTCACTGCGCGTATTAACATCAGCTCCGTTTTTCAAAAGTATCCTCATAATAGCCATATTTGTATTTTTGATGGAATCACAATCGCTGGTCGTCGAATCTAAAGCATTTAACATGATACTGTAGTGCAACGGCGTGCAACTATAAACATCTGCAACATTTACTTCATGCCCTTCATTTACGAGATGTCTTACCATTGGTTCGCTGCCATAAATGCAGGCTATGTGAAGTGGTGATAGATTTCCGTCGATGTCTAAATCAGTCCACGAGGTTGTAGAACGAGCGCATGATAGTGAGCAATCCTGATGAAATCGCAAGAACGCGTTACTTTTACGATTTTGTAGAAACACCAGATCGCGAATTATCCCTATGCAAACATATTTTATAGAGAATGACCAGACTCTTTCAAAATTCAAAATTGATAATGGAAATAAATCGGAGCCGGTGTAGCCATCGCTTCGCCGTATATAACTCAAATATATTTTTAAAGTTTCAATACACTTGTAACGTGATAAATATTCCAATATATCAGTATCAATATAATCAATCCAATTCTTTTCGATTATGGCATCACGGTTATCCAGCTCATCTCTATTACGTTGCATGAATTGTATGACTGTTTCTAAGATTCTATAAGGCGCATTCTGACCAGATGAGAATTTGCAACGAATTGTCGCTAAGTGAAGAGCATTTCTACCAAGATCATCAACAATCTTCCAACAATTTGGGTCTTCTGCGTGCAACTTCTCCACTTTACAGATATCCGATTGAAGTACTGCCTGGTGAGGTTTCAGATGCTCAGACAAAATATCTAATATATATATTTTATTATCTTGACACAATTGCTGATAAATCTCTTTAATCACATCCTTATATATCTTGATATCCTTCGCATTTCTGATCCACCGCGCAACCAGAAATTCCACGACTGTAAAATGGTAAAATGTAGGGATTCCGTCATCGTCGAAATTAGTAATAATTCCATACTTCGTATAGTCGTTAGTTCTTCTGTGCGGTTTGCATTCAATCTTCTCCTCAATATTTTCTTTGCCAAACATTACTTCCAATGCGAATCGTTCAAGCAAAGCTATAGCATCCTCTACATCTGATGGATAAACTACTTCATTGTTCCTGCACAAATAACGATTAACTTTCATATCGATCACATTTTCATACAATTTAAATCGGGTAATATTTAGAAATTGTCCGCTATCGTCAGCAATCAGTCTTAAGAAACCTAAATATAAAGGATTTGATGTGAATTTGATTGGGACCCCTTCTAGATTGTTCTCATTTATCTTCCATTTTGTTAGATAATTACTCACATCATCTACATTCAACGGCTCAAGATTTACTGTGCAAACCTCAAATTTCCTCATCAAAATATTACAACCATTTAGCCTCGAAGCTATTATTATTCGAATATTATCATTTGCAAGAATACTTAAAAGTTTAAGTACTTCTGTTTCACAAACCGATACGATTTCATCAAACGAATCAAGCACCAATGTTATATTTTTATTTTCGAATACACGACGAATAAAACTTTCGAATTGTTGAGAAGATTCCTTACGAAAATTTTCAAATATGTATTCTACTGGATTAGCGAGCATTTTTTTGTTTTTACGAAGATCGGTTTGAAACTTCTGCAAATCATAAAACAAAATATAATCTTGTGTATCACTAAAATTGCAAAACGAGTTAAGTAAACTAGATTTTCCTATTCCAGGTTCTCCGGTTATGACAGTTATTTTATTGCGTCCAGTTTCAACTTCTCCAAAAATTTCTTTTTCTGAAACGATGTTACCTTCGTAAGTGACATAATTACTTAAATTGTGGCAATTTTTACATCGCAATAACTCCATTTTGCCTTGTTTGATCACCACTTCAAGCAAAGGATGCGTAAAAGCTGATAACTTATCCCAATAGATTTCTCGATTCGTTTCACTGACCTTAATAAAATTGCTCTTCTCTTCAGGTAGTTCTATCTCAGCAGCATTAACATCTATTTCAACAAATCGTATAGAGTCAGAATAATTATCTCCCAACACCAAACAAATCTGTATTTGTTCAAGTTCAAAATACGAATGATTTATCGTAGCCTTCCTCAAACATCTACTTATATAGCTATGCTTCTCGAGTCTTATAGGACGTCCAATTACAGGAACGAACTTGTCTTCATCTGAATAATAAACAGGGTTGCCATGTTCATTCGTGAAACAATTTCTTAAACCGGATAAATCACCTCGAATTAGTTCTAAATGTTTATTTTGTCGTAAACAACAAATTGTGTAATTTTCAAAAGTTGGATTAGTCGTAATCATCGTAATATAACCTTCGATTTCTTTATTATTACAATGAAACACAATATTATCACCTACCTCCTTGGGCTTCTCAAATTCGACACCATCTTGAATAGTATCATCCTCAATTAAGAACGCTAAATAATCGTTAGCATCCACATAATATTCCTTTACATGAGGAACTATCCTCTTCATGACACCAATTATATCAGCACAAGTAAACGTTTTCATCAATTCGATGTCGTCTCTTAGCAATGTTTTCAAGCTGGTGGGTTTACGTCCTTGTAATGATACTTTTAGAATTTGAAGAAGGCTATCTTGCAACTCCATACAATTAATATTAGCAATGTGACTAAATAGCTTTACATCAGAATTAATCTTAGCAATCTCTCTTGTTCGTTTAGTAAAGTCATCAAGTATGACGTACTTTCTCTTTAACTGCATCCACTTCGTAAAAGCGTCCAATTCAGATTTGGTTTTTAAGATTAAAGGCAACTCGCCGTATTTCCATAATTCTATCAGTAACGATTTCAAGTTACTCGGCTCCTTTAACCAATATCTTCGTCCCTTAGAATACTTTTTAAATTTTTCAATAATCTTCTTATCAAGAGATTTATCATAAATTAAATCGTTCCGATTAATATCAAGATTTAATAAGGATATAATATTTTGCTTCCAAAAGGTAAGTAAACAAGTCTCAATGTGCGCATCTTTATCATTACTGACAATCGTAATGTCTTGTTTCGAAGTAATCGTGTTCCAAGTTCCAATAAGTTGTTCGTTGATAAGTTCAGAAGGTTGCGACAATGGTATAATCGAATGGACATGACGAATCTTCACTAGTTCAAGTTCAAATTGATCTTTACTCAAGCCTTCCATATAAAGAGAATTATCATTGAAATAATCTCTGACATAATCTACAATATGATTGGCGTCGTCGATTTCGCAGATTGTCTGTATATTTCCTTTAATTTGTTCGTAATTCGGTTGGTTCTCATAGAAGTGACACTTTCGAAAAATATTTTGTTGTACATCAGCCTTGGAATGTTTAAATGAAAGTTTCTTAGGTTCACCTTCAAAAGGAAGGAGCGTTTTATTAATGCCTATTTCAGAACAAGCTTTTAAATTTAACTCAAACGTAGGTTGATCAGGCAATGTAACAGGTACTTCAATACTCTTATTAGTTACAATCGCAAACCGTATATTTTCGCTCGAAATACCTTGACGGCAGACTGTAGTAGTATCGCTCAGAATGTTATTGAAACTCTTGATGTAATCGGGTAGCAAGTGTTTACCTGATCTTTTGTCAGTGAAACTAAGTTCCATATTTTCTTTGTGTTTAACTTGTACAAGACAAAGATAACAGTGGTTGGGATCCTTAAGACACACTCTAATGACCACATCGTCGAATTTACCAGCGGACTTCTCGCTAGAGTATATTACGTAATCTTCGACGTTATCATCTGCTGATAATTTACCTGCAAGAAACGCTGTAACCGCGTACTGATACATCATGCCAATTTCCGATTTTGATCCTGGCGTTTGTTCAACCAACGACTTATTAAGGTACATACCTAAAAATAACGTAGGCGTAGAATCAACATGATTTAGCATCTTATTATTCTTGATAAATTCAATAATTAAACGGCTCCTACCTTGATAGGGTTGTGCCTCTTGGTTTAGTGCCATCTTTAGTAACTACTGCGCGAATAAAATCTAAAGGACGAAGCAATGAATTCGATATAAAACTTATTGTGTACTTTAGAAGACTTTACCTTATTTCCTAACGAATAGTGTTCAATTGAAAGTATGTATGTAGGCTTACGTTGAGAGAATAAATGGCACCATCATCTTTGCGTTTTATAGATAAGAAAATGATCCCCCAAATGACATTCGTCCTTCAGTATTTATTACTCTGATATCGGTCCTCAATAAATGGCAGGAATAGATCTAATAAGTTAGAATGAAATAAGTTCCCTTTTAGTATAAAATTAATAGAAGAAATATAATTTTAATTTAATATAGTAATCCACAATAAATTAAAATAATCTTTGCAAATTATACAGTGAGATATTATGGGAATTCGAGATGAGCCGCAGCTGATTAATATAAATTGATCGAACTGTAGATCTTGCTAAAAGAAATCTATGCATATATATGTAGGTTTACATTGAGGGAATGAATGCAACTCTTTATATTTGCGTTTCATAGATAAGAAAATCATCCCCGAAAACAGATTTTTTCTTGGGTATTTATTACTTAGATTTCGTTCCTTAAGAAATGGCAGGAATAAATCTGATAGGTTAGAATAAAAAGTAAATTCTCTTTTAACATACAATTAGTAGAACAAATTTAATTAAACACGAAAAAACTTGTCGGCGGGGTATTGTAATTGGTAGGATTTTCTGCATTACCTAGACCTACCTGTCTAATTATCAAGGGGGTTCTATTTAAAACACTAATTCACTTTCATTCATTTATTGTTCTTAAAGCTTTCATAAATTGGCTGAAGTTACAGTTACTTTGATATTTTAAATTTTTTGTCATTTGTATATGTGGCTACCCCTGAAAATCTGGGTTTCTATACCTGTGTACTATCTTGGATAGATAGAATGTCCGGGTGTATGGAGTGCAAGCTGCGCTCCTGATACAATTCGCTTGACGACACAATCCGTATACCCGGACATTTTATCTGTCCATGGTAGTACATACGTTCGGGTATCTTTAGCGACGTTCGCTGCTATCTTTAGCTGCTCTATTCACACCGGTAAAATAATAGTAAACTTCTTTAATATAGCCACTTACCTTCTACTTATTTATACAAAACTACATAAACATTCCGACCACACAATTAAACGTCAACGTACACACCAATTTAGTACAATATGTATGTGTGTATGTTAGTACTAATAAATTATCGCTGCCAGACACATACACACATGCGAACACAATATTACTTGGAAGTGTACGAGAAAACAAATATTCAATGTCAAGCGAATCGTCTGTTGTACGACCTCGCAAATGATTGAGATAACTCAATGCGAGAGAGAGAGAGAGACGGATGAGAATTGCTAAACTGCACGTTTATTGAAATTATATTACACAAGAGATGGCGCTGGCTATACTATTTGTTGCGAAAATTGGTTTGATAAAAATAAAATAATGTGACGTTTTAAGAAAAAGCAGTCGTGTCTATTGCGACGTTCAAAATAAAATCTCGGTATTTCTTCGGAGCACTTCGACACAACTTCGGAAATCCGGATTCGTTCGTTCACGTTCATAGATTTGGTCACTTTACCGGCGTTGATTTTATCCCGGTTTTACGATTTGCGTTCTGTTATATATTGTAATTTTCACTAGCAAGACCGGATTAGAAAATTATTTACGCTCATTTTTTGGTAGTACAAATTTAATTTGCATTTACTTCATTTCGTTTAGCATATCTTATAAGAGTCTAATTTAAGTTTGTTGATACCTACAGATTGATTTCGTAGCATCTGTGCACATCTCTGCTGTAGCACGTAGTATGTGCATTTGATACCATCACTTCAGGTTACAAATGTTGTATTTCAGTACAAATACAGGGTTTGTCCAGAAGAGACTTGAAAGCAGTAATATACACGTGTTTTTTTTTTCGATTATTTCATTTTCTCTGTTTATTGTTTACAAAGTTTAAATGTCTATTTTGCATTAATAATCGCAGCAAAAAAAATCTATGAGCACATAATAGAAATGATTACCATACAAATTGTATTTTACAATTCAAGCTGATAATGTTATCAGCAGAGAATAATATTTCGTAGAAATGTTTTATCTATACAGGCTGATTCATTTTTAATCCTCACCATTGCGATCTCGCTTATTATTGAAGATAGACCGTAAGTTTAAATTTGGCAAAATTGTTAATTTTTGTGGTTATTATGATCCCGAAAAGAATGTAGGCTTAGAACAAATGACGTTCGAGATTTTTCAAAAAAACTGAAAAATCTATTTTTTTTATTTTGCTTGTAGCACTTTTATTAGGTCTTGCAGAGGAAAACTAAAGACACATTCTCAAGGCCACTTTTGCTCCTCTATCTAATGGTGTATTTAAAATTTTTGCACGACGTTTCGTTTTCTTTGCATCATCATCAACTTTGTTATTTCTTACGGGCGCATTATTAGATTTTGACACAGCTAGAAAGATTTTCTTTTTCTGATTTCAACCATGTGTCATATGTTGAAAACAAAATTTGATATGGTGTGTCAATTGATCAAGAAATGAAATTTCGAACTGTCAATCACTTACAATTGAGTATCGCGGAAATGAAAATCGATTTTAAATAAGATAGCCATGGAATTACGAACTGTCAATTATCGTTGCGTTAGTAACTCAAAAATGGCGTTCACCAACGAAGAGGAACGAGATAATATTATGTATTTTTACAATTGTATTCTAAACGACCAAACATATCATATCATTTTTCTAGATCTTGACAGAAATTTAGTCGAATATGGATCGTGGAAAATTGCGTTGAAATAATCTGAAACCGTACAAAGTCTATGTTAGTCATAGTTTACTACCTGGTGATAACTTAAGACAAATGGAATATTATAATTGGTTACCGGAAAAAATTAGAAAACTACGAAGATTTTTTGAATACAATCATCTGGTCAGATGAATCGAAATGTACTAACTGACCGGCTAGTAGCATGGTGCATAGTGTGCTCGCTTCCAAGTCTGCCAGTACTGGGTTCGAGCTCCGGTATGTTCTTTCTGAATTTGCTTTTCTGTAGTTTCCCAGATTCCATGGCAAATGCTCAAAGGCAACATCTTAAGTTGGTCTACAATTGCAGGCATAATAATAACTCATTGCCAGCCGATGGCCCCTGTAATTGGTACAAATTGTTGGAAATTTGAAGGCATGAATTATTATTATAGTAGAATGTTTGATCGAAATATATCAAGGTAAAATTCCAAATATTTGTACTCGCTACTGTTGTATTTTAGTTCGATGACTAAAAATTACATAACATATCTTGTTTGTCGTTGCCTCTCTTCTCACGCCATTTTTCCGTTACTAATGCAAGTTCAGTTCAAAATTCCATGGCTCCCTTATTTAACATCGATTTTCATTTTTGCGATACTCAATTTTAAGCGATTGACAGTTCCAAATTTCATAGCTACCTACCCTATTTAATATCAAATTAGATTCTTTGTCAACTAACACACAATATCAAATTTTCTTTTAACATATGACACATGGTTGAAATCAGAAAAAGAAAATCTTTCTAGCTGCGTCAAAATCCAATACGGCGCCCGTAAGAAATAACAAAGTTGATGATGATCCAAAGAAAACGAAACGTCGTATAAAAATTTTAAGTACACCATTACATAGAGGGGCAAAAGTGGCATTGAGAGTGTGTCTTTAGTTTTTCTCTGCAAGACCAAATAAAAGTGCTATAAGCAAAATAAGAAAATTAGATCTCGAACGTCATTTGTTCTAAGTCTACTTTCTTTTCGGGATCATAATAACCACAAAAATTAACAACTTTGCCAAATTTAAATCTACCGTCTATCTTCAATAATAAGCGAGATCGCAATGGTGAGGATCAAAAATGAATCAGCCTGATATGTACATATATGACGAGTATAGAAATATACAAATATTGTCACTAAATAAAAGAAAAATATAGAATACATACCTGATATAATTCGATTTTCCATGATAAGGAAACGGCTTGATAAGTTATCTAATAATAATATTTTTATTATTCGCTGTAAATTAAATATGTAGTCATTCATTAAACAAAAAAATTATTTAATTAATTTTAGACAAATTTTATTTTAACTGCAATCCTTAAAAAACTCCAAAATATACAGGATGGTGTATATATAGGATTTCACAACTGGATAGTATTCAAGGTTTCACTTTCTAAATCCTCTTACACACCTTTAGCTCCTGAAGAAGCCACCTACATTAGCGGTGAAGCTTTGAATTTATATTTTCGTTTCTTATATTTATTTAGGTTTGTGCTTTTTTTATTTTATTTTTTTGTTTGTATACATTTACACTACTTATGTTTTTATTTCCAAATCTTTTCTCCAATTTGAAATTAATTAAAAAGGAATTGGATTAAATATCAGTTTATATATGTGATAAAATAAGTTTTTATGTAATAATAATAATACTTTTTTAATATATTTATTGTTAAGCTCTAACAATTCCGTTCAAGGATAAGAAAAAAAAATGGCAAAAAAATTAGTCGTGAGTTTAAATTAATAAAATTCAGGTATGAATAAAATTATTATAAATGATGTTTTAACATTCGATAGTTAACATTTTAATGTTTTCAAATTGAAGTTACATCATCTATCTTTAGAGTGCTTAGACACAGCAATTTCCGCATTTATATTATGTGATATAATAAATACTGTTTACTTTGACCTATATAACATTTGCTTCACTCTTCACAATCTAATTTATAAACTTAATTTTTACATCTGATCTTTTAAATTCGCATTTAATTCTGTAACCATATACGAAATTAAACGATATATCTTACTAGATTTAATATCTGTCTTGTAAATTATAATTATTCGTTTTTTAATTAATTCTTCATAAAATTCTTTTGGGTAACTATTTTTGTCTACTATTGACCTCACTTTGTTTACATTCAGGATGTGCTAATTTAATTGCATAATTAATAGTAACATTTAATTTTTTTGTTGATTGAATAATAAACTTAAAAAAAGACATCGAATTTAATAAAATTATTTATTCAAACAATACTCTAATATCGGCTATGACAATTACACAGAGAGTCACAAAAAAAATTAATAAACGAAATTGTTATTATTACAAATACCAAATTAAACAAAAGCACACAATATTTTCTATTCTTTAAGATTCATTTGCTATACTAACTCTTCATCAAAAGTCGAGTAATTTCTGAATTTCGAGATTCAGAAAGAGGTGTACGACCGATCTCATCACTTGCATTAATATCTGCACCATTTTTTATCAACAAGTTGCAAACCTCCTCGTCTTCTAAGCTAACAGCTTCATGCAGCGGTGTAATACCCTTGTTGTCGGCTTTATTGATGTTTGCACCTTTTTCAATCAACAACCTAGTAGCTCCTGTATTTGAATATTTTATGGACTGATAAAGAGGTGTACGACCTTCCTCATCGGCTGCATTAATGTCTGCGCCGTTTTCTATCAACAGCTTATAGATCTCTTGGTTTTTCACACCGAAAGCACAATGAAGAGGTGTAATACCCTTGTTGTCGACTATATTGATGTCTGCACCATTTTCAATCAATATTTTAGTAACTCTTATATCTGAACAGTTGATGGATTCATAAAGAGGTGTGCGACCGCAACCATCAACTGCATTAATCTTTGCTCCATTCTCGATCAAAAACTTGCAAGTTTCACCATTTTCTAAACTGGCAGCGTAATGAAGAGGCGTAATACCATTATGGTCCGCTGTATTGATATCTGCACCTCTTGCAATCAACAGCTTAATAACCTCTGTATCTGAGTAATCGATGGGTTTATAAAGCGGTGTACGCCCATAATTGTCAGGTGTGTTAATGTTTGCACCATTTTCTATCAACAGCTTATGAAGCTCGTTATTTTTCACATGGACAGCACAATGAAGAGGCGTACTACCGTTGTTGTCAAGTTTATTGATATTTGCACCATTTTCAATCAACAACTTAGTAATCTCTATATCTGAACAGGTGGTGAACTCATAAAGAGGTGTACGACCAGAATTGTCACATGCATTAATGTTTGCTCCATTTTCTATCAACAACTTGCAAGTTTCACGATTTCCTAAGCTAGCAGCATAATGAAGAGGTGTAATACGATTGTTGTCAGCTGTATTGATATTTGCACCTCCTTCAATCAGCAACGTAGTAATCTCTGTATCTGAATGCGGGATGGCTTCATAAAGAGGTGTGCGACCACAATTGTCAGTTGCATTAACGTCTGCACCTTCTTCAACCAACAAATTACAAATCTCGAAATCTTTCACACAAACAGCCCAATGAAGAGGTGTAATACCGTTGTCGTCGGGTTTATTGATATCTGCACCGTTTTCTATCAACAGCTCAGTAATCTCCACATCTGATTGGATGGCTTCATGAAGTGGTGTATAACCATCATCATCAACCGCATCAATGTCTGCCCCATTTTCTATCAATAACTTGCAAGCCTCATCGTTGTAGAAGGTGACAGCATTATGAAGAGGTGTAGTACCATCTTTGTTCGCTGTATTGATATTTGCACCTTTCTCAATCAACAATTTAGTAATCTCTATATCTGAAGTATCTGAATCCATGATGGATTCATTAAGCGGTGTATTACCATCATTATCAAATGCATTAATGTCTGCACCATTTTCTATCAACAGCATAATATGCTCGCTACTTTCCGCCCTGACAGCCTCATGAAGAGGTGTACCAAGTTCGTCGTCAACTGCATTGACATTTGCACCTTTTTCAATCAACAACTTAGTAATCTCTATGTTTGAACTTCCGATGGATTCATAAAGAAGTGCAAAATCAAAACTACCATCTGTATTTACGTCTGCTCCATTTTCTATCAATAACTTGGAAACCTCTAGATCGCCTAGACTAATAGCGTACTTAAGCGGTGTAGTACCATCTTCGTCAGCTATATTCATATCTGCACCTTTTTCAATCAACAACTTAATAAACTCTGTATCTCCATATTGTATGGATTCATAAAACGGTGTACAACCAATATTGTCAGCTGCATTAACGTCTGCACCATTTTCTATCAGCAACTTGGAAATCTCCCCAGCTTCCAATCTAATAGCGTAATGAAGAGGTGTATTACCATCATTGTCAGCTTTATTGATATTTGCACCTCTTTCAATCAACAACTTAGTTACCCTTGTTGAGTGATCTGAATAAATGATAGATCGATGAGGAGGGGTACAACCATCTTTGTCAGGTGCATTAATATCTGGACCTTTTTCTAGTAAAAGCTGAGCGAGCCCAAGTTTGCTGCAAACAGCGACAAATAAATCATGAAAAGGCTCTCCTGGGCTGGTTTCGTACCATCGACGACCACCGTCGTCAGGTTTATTGGTATCTATACCTTTACCTTCTATACATTGAATAATCTCCCTCCTTGTACATCCGGTGCTTGTATAAATACGACTGTTTTCGACGACGCTATTAATGTCTTCATCTTTGTTTATCAAAAGCTTTGCTATCTCTACGCTTGGAGAGCAGTTGATGAGGAGATGAAGAGGTGTTAAACCGTGATTGTCAACGATGTTAACCTTCGCCCCTTTTTCTATCAAAAATTTTGGAATTTCGCTATCTTGACAGCAGTTCACAGCAAGATGAAGAGGTGTACGACCATTAATGTCAGTTATATTAATATCTACTCCTTCGGAGTAACAAGTGGTGCTGTCATCGTCGAAGAAATGATTAGGCTGTTCTTCATTCACTAGTTGCTTAATAAGGTTAGAATTTTGTGAAAGTACTGCAAAATGTAATGGATAAAGTCGATATGAATTTTGCTGTGATAATAGCTGGAAAAGTTCCAGATTTTTATTTCTCAATGCGTATTGAAGCGGTGTTCTCCTATAATTATCTTCTACGAAAACATTTGCTCCCTTGTCTAGTAGCATTTGAGTTATCTCCGTATTCCTGTTATTCACTGAATAATGTAAAGGCGTCTCATTGTCCTTGTCTTTAGTATTCGCGTCTGCTCCTCGTTCTAACAAATAAAATACAAAATCGGAATTGTCCGCTTCTACAGCGTAATGTAGATAAGTCATTTGTGTGATTGGATTTCGGTAATTTATATTGAAATCTGCTTCTAATTTATTGATTATGTCCTTGTTGCCTTTTCGAATAGCTATACTGAATGGGGTTTCTTTTATGTGATTCACAACGGTTGCATTCGCTCCCTTTTCCAATAATAATTTTATGATATCCTGATTCCCAGCCTCTACTGCTAGATGAAGAGGTGTATTACCATCCTGGTTTTGTTTGTTTAATGGTGTGTCCTTCCACACATTGCACGTATCAACATCAGCTTCGTTTTGCAAAAGTATCCTCATAATAGCCATATTTGTATTTTTGATGGAATCAGAATCGCTGGTCGTAGAATCTAAAGTGTTCAACATGCTACTGTAGTGCAATGGCGTGCAACTATAAGCATCTGCAACATTTACTTCATGCCCTTCATCTACGAGGTGTCTTACCATTGGTTCGCTACCGTAAATGCAGGCTGTGTGAAGTGGTGATAGATTTCCTTCGATGCCTAAATCAGTCCACGAGGTTGAAGAACGAGCGCATGATAGCGAGCATTTTTGATGAAATCGCACGAACGTGTTATTTTTACGATTTTGTAGAAACACTAGATCGCGAATTATTCCTATGCAAACAGATTTCATAGCGATTGAATAGATTTCATTGAAATTAAAATTTGATAATGGAAATAAATCGGGGACGGTAACGCCATCGCTAAATCTTCGCAGTTTATAACTCAAATGTATTTTTAAAGTTTCAATACACTTGTAAAGAGATAAGTATAAAATCATGTCGGCAACAATGTAATCAACCCAATTCTTCTCGATTATGAGATCACGGTTATACAGGTCGTCTTTATTACATTGCATGAACTGTATGATTGTTTCTAAGATTCTATAAGGCGCATTCTGACCAGGAGAGAATTTGCAACGAATTGTCGCTAAGTGAAGAGCATTTCTACCAAGATCATCAACAATCTTCCAACAATTTGGGTCTTCTGCATGCAACTTTTCCACTTTACATATATCCGATTGAAGCACTGCCTGGTGAGGTTTCAGATGCTCAGATAAAATATCTAATATATATATTTTATTATCTTGACACAATTGCTGATAAATCTCTTTAACCACATCCTTATACATCTTGATATCCTTCGCATTTTTGATCCACCGCGCAACCAGAAATTCCACGACCGTAAAATGGTAAAATGTAGGGTTTCCGTCATCGTCGAAATTAGTAATAATTCCATACTTTGTATAGTCGTTAGTTCTTCTGTGCGGTTTGTATTCAATCTTCTCCTCAATATTTTCTTTGCCAAACATTGCTTCCAATGCGAATCGTTCAAGCAAAGCTATAGCATCCTCTACATCTGATGGATAAACTACTTTATTGTTCCTGCACAAATAACGATTAACTTTCATATTGATTACGTTTTCATACAATTTAAATCGGGTAATATTTAAAAATTGTCCGTTATTCTCAGCAATCAGTCTTAAGAAACCTAAATATAAAGGATTTGATGTGAATTTGATTGGGACCCCTTCTAGATTGTTCTCATTTATCTTCCATTTTGTTAGATAATTACTCACATCATCTACATTCAACGGCTCAAGATTTACTGTGCAAACCTCAAATTTTCTCATCAAAATATTACAACCATTTAGCCTTGAAGCTATTACTAGTCGAATATTATCATTTGCAAGAATACTGAAAAGTTTAAGTACTTCTGTTTCACAAACCGATACGATTTCATCAAACGAATCAAACACCAATGTTATATTTTTATTTTCGAATACACGACGAATAAAACTTTCGAATTGTTGAGAAGATTCCTTACGAAAATTTTCAAATATGTATTCTACTGGATCAGCGAGCATTTTTTTGTTTTTACGAAGATCGGTTTGAAACTTCTGCAAATCATAAAACAAAATATAATCTTGTGTATCACTAAAATTGCAAAACGAGTTAAGTAAACTAGATTTTCCTATTCCAGGTTCTCCGGTTATGACAGTTATTTTATTGCGTCCAGTTGCAACTTCTCTAAAAATGTCCTTTTCTGAAACGATGTTACCTTCGTAAGTGACATAATTATTTAAATTGTGGCAATTTTTACATCGCAATAACTCCATTTCGCCTTGCTTGATCACCACTTCAAGCAAAGGATGCGTAAGAGCTGATAACTTATCCCAATACATTTCTCGATTCGTTTCACTGACCTTAATAAAATTGCTCTTCTCTTCAGGTAGTTCTATCTCAGCAGCATTAACATCTATTTCAACAAATCGTATAGAGTCAGAATAATTATCACCCAACACCAAACAAATCTGTATTTGTTCAAGTTCAAAATACGAATGATTTATCGTAGCCTTCCTCAAACACCTACTTATATAATTATGCTTCTCGAGTCTTATAGGACGTCCAATTACAGGAACGAACTTGTCTTCGTCTGAATAATAAACAGGGTTGCCATGTTCATCAGTGAAACAATTTCTTAAACCGGATAAATCACCTCGAATTAGTTCTAAATGATTATTTTGGCGTAAGCAACAAATTGTATAATTTTCAAAATCGGAATTAGTCGTAATCATCGTAATATACCCTTCGATTTCCTTATTATTACAACGAAACACAATATTATCACCTACTTCCTTGGGCTTCTCAAATTTGACACCATCTTGAATAGTATCATCCTCAATTAAGAACGCTAAATAATCGTTAGCATCCACATAATATTCCTTTACATGAGGGACTATCCTCTTCATGACACCAATTATATCAGCACAAGTAAACGTTTTCATCAATTCGATGTCGTCTCTTAGCAATGTTTTCAAGCTGGTGGGTTTACGTCCTTGTAATGATACTTTTAGATTTTGAAGAAGGCTATCTCGCAACTCCATACAATTAATATTAGCAATGTGACTAAATAGCTTCACATCAGAATTAGTCTTAGCAATTTCTTTTGTTCGTTTAGTAAAGTCATCAAGTATAACGTACTTTCTCTTTAACTCCATCCACTTCGTAAAAGCGTCCAATTCAGATTTGGTTTTTAAGATTAAAGGCAACTCGCCGTATTTCCATAATTCTATCAGTAACGATTTGAAATTACTCGGCATTGATAACCAATATTTTCGCTCCTTACCTTGTGAGTATTCTTTAAATTTTTGGATTATATTCTTATCAAGAGTTCGACTATAGATTAAATCGTTACGATCAATTTCAAGATTTAATAGAGATATCACATTTTGCGCCCAACAACTAAGTAAGCAGGTTTCAATATGTGCATCCCTTTCATTGCTGACAATCGTGATGTCTCGTTCTAAAGTAATCTTGTTCCAAATATCAATAAGTTCTTCGTTGATAAGTTCGGTAGGTTGCGACAGTGGTATGATCGAATTGGCAAAACGAATCTTCAACAATTCCATTCCGAATTGATCTTTACTCAGGCCTTGTTTATGAAGAAAATCGTTATTGAAATAATCTTTGACATAACCTACAATATAATTGGCGTTGTCGATTTCGCAGATGATCTGTATATCTTCTATAATTTTTGTGTCATTAGGTTGCTTTGCATATATGTGACATCTTTGAAAAAAGTTTTGATATTCAACAGCTGCAGGATCTTGACATGAAAATCTCCTTGCGCCTTTAAAAGGAAGGAGCGTTTTATTAATATCTTCTTCAGAATAATCTTTTAACTCTAACTGAAATGTATTTTGACCACGTAATGTAACAGGCTCTCGAACACTCGCATTAGTAACAATCGCAAGCCGTATATTTTCATTGGAAATACCCTGACGACAGGTCACAGATGTTTTGGTCATAATTTCATTGAAGCTATTGATGTACTGGGTAATTGTGGTTTCTGTAGGAGTATCGCTGATATTAAGATTCCTTTCTGCTTTGTGTTTAACTTGTACAAGACAAAGGTAACAGTTGTTGGGATCCTTAAGACGCACTCTAATAATCACATCGTCGAATTTACCAGCAGAGGGTTCACTAGAGTATATAACGTAATCTTCGACGTTATCATTTGCTGACAATTTACCTGCAAGAAACACTGTAACCGCGTACTGGTACATCATGCCAACTTCCGATTTTGATCCTGGCGTTCGTTTAACCAGCGATTTATTAAGGTTAATACCTGGAAATAACGTAGGCGTAGAATCAACACGATTTAGTATTTTATTATTCTTAATCAATTCGATATTTAAGCGGCTCCTACCTTGATAGGGTTGTGCCTCTTGGTTTAGTGCCATCTTTAGTGACTACTGCGCGAATAAATTCTAGAGGACGAAGCAATGAATTCGATATAAAACTTATTGTGTACTGTAGAAGACTTTACCTTATTTCCGTACGAGTAGTGTTCAATTGAAAGCATGTATGTAGGCTTACGTTGTAAGAATAAATGGCACCATCATCTTTGCGTTTTATAGATAAGAAAATGATCCCCCAAATGACATTCGTCCTTCAGTATTTATTACTCTGATATCGGTCCTCAATAAATGGCAGGAATAAATCTAATAAGTTAGAATGAAAAGTAAGTTTCCCTTTAGTATAAAATTAATACAAGAAATATAATTTTAATTAAATATAGTAATCCACAATAAATTAAACTAATCTGTGTAAATAATACAGTGGGATATTTTGGGAATTCGGAATGAGCCGCAGCTGATTAAAATAAATTGATAACAATATAGTGGTATCGAACTGTAGATTTTGCTAAATCAAATCTATGTACATATGTATGTAGGCTTACATTGAACGAATGAATGCAACTTTTATTTTTGTGTTTCATAAATACGAAAATCATCCCCGAAAACTGATTTTTTCTTGGGTATTTATTTCTTAGATTTCGTTCTTTAAGAAATGGCAGGAATAAATCCTGATAAGTTAGAATAAAAAGTAAATTCTCTTTTAACATACAATTAGTAGAACAAATTTAATTTTGATTCAATATAGCAATATACAATATATGAATCAACCTAATCTGTGCAGATTATATAGTGAGATATCATGGGAATTGGAGATGACTCGTAGTTGATTAAAGTGAATTGATAGGAATATAGTCGTATCGAACTGTAGATCTTGCTTAAAGCAATCTATCCTAGGGTGACACATGAGACGACACACAGATGACTAAATTAAACTTACAGGTATCTAGCTTTTGTCTTAGAATGCAGTTGATAAACGTTACTCGCCAATATACAATCGAAAAAAAGAGGTAAATATGTTGTAGATGATAACCTGAGGGGTTGACACCCAATTTAAGGAGATGGTCCAAATCCACTCTTAAAAAACAATGACTGATCCTTGCGCTATGAATCATGTAATATTTTTTTAAATTATTTGAATGGTAGTTTACACTACACTACAAGTACAAATTTAAAGACAGGCACACGATTTTTCAACATTATTTTTCGGGTTCGATTTAATTTTTCTACTCTACAAGATGGCGGTTTATCATCAAAAAATTAGTTCGTTTTGTTGTGATAGCCATTTCGAATTTCTTCTAATTTATTTAACAATTTTATTTTCTGATTTCGAAATGGATACGATGTTTATCTAGTACAATAAAATACGAGTGATAATTTGTAAAAATTTGCATAAAAACGAAAACTATTTTATCAAGGAAGTATGGCCAAAGTATAAAGAGATCTGTTAGAAATTTGTTATATATATTAATAACTGCTTAAGGAAAGTAAAGTATGAGATATAGAGGTAATATAATCACTATTAAGGAAGGTGTAAGAAATCTCCAATCGTTTGCTGCTTCCAAAAGAGCACCACAGTAAGAAGAAGAAAATGCTATTTTATATAATTCTTAAAGCCTTCATAATTTATCTGATTTTTTAATTGGTTAATCAATTTATTTAGTTCAACATTGGTTGTAATGAATTAATTAGATTTCTCAAAACAATTCTACGTTTGCTAGCTACTTTCCCAGATAGACTAGATGAGGTAATGATGATTATTTCTTGACAATATTCAGCGTATTGGACTTTCTATTATGGCAGAAAATGTGTAACTTTTTTTTAGAATTGGATTAAACTTAGGTATCTTCTATCAACAAAAAATTTAAATTTTAATTGATTTATATTCGTCACTTATAATTATACGAAAATAGTGATTTTCGTAGTTTCTTATATGCGATTTTAATTAATATGGTTTTTTAATTTTCGAATAAAACTGTAGGTGCAAGTCGACCATATTTGCAGAAAATCCAATCAATTGCGAGTTCATTAAAAATATAAACTACAAATGGCTGAAGTTCGAGTTATCTTGATTGTATTTTAAATTTTTTGTCATTTGTATATGTGGCTATGCCTGAAACTATGGGACTTCTATGCCTGTGTACGTTCGGGTATCTTTGGAGAAATTGGCTGCTATCTTTGGCTGCTCTTTTCGCACCGATAAAATAATAGTAAAATTGTATAGGAACTTTCTTTAATATATGCACTTACCTACTACTTATTTGCAGAAAACTAAATAAATATTCTGACCACACAATTAAACACCAACGTACACACCCAATTTAGTTCCAAATGTAACTATTACAACTGATCGTATATAGTTTGTCACTATAAACCCGGAAGTGGTTTATCTTCCTTTTTAGATTTTGATGTTCTAATTTTAAGTAAAAGGGAAACCAACGTCATCATCTGATTGAATTTGGTTGTCCAATACAACCGCAATCTGTTACCACAGTAAACTAAAACGTAAATTATAGTCGAACAAAGCACAATTAACTAGACAGAAGTTAAAAAAGATCCTTTAAACGAATCCCCTATTCGCATTGCTATTTTAGATGCCCTGTTTCAATTGGACTGCTCTGTATAATAAACAAATATTTACGAGTACTTACCCAATATTTGTGATAATGAAAAATGCTTATATAACATTTGGGTAACTTTCAAATGAAACTCCGTTTATTTACAACATTATTTTTATTCTCTAATGTATATAACTCGTAAATAATATAAAATAAAGAAAAACCCTATATATCACCATTGATATCACCTATTAAAATATTTTTCTAAGGATCCCGTTGAACGCACGTAAGGTAAATAGAATACACTTACATGTTTATTCTTATTATCTATTGACCTATCTATTTGTTCCTTGAGGGCGTAATATCTTAACAATATCTATACTCTTTGACGTAACAGCGAAGTTTAGGATTTTCATACCATCTGCTCATCTTTATGAGAGGGATACCTCAGTGGTCGTGGCCAGGAAATAAAGCCATGATGATGCTAATGTCTCTTATTTTGAGGTCGAAAAGGTGTGACCGAAAAAGTGATTGTCTTAATTTTAAAATGTTAGACTAGTATAAAATTATTTGATCAGGCTCTCATTATTGGGGACGTTCTCTTATGTTAGGTACTTTTGGTAGCACCAAGATGTAGAATAGGTTTGATCTAATGGCTAGAGACGGCATACTCACTCAGTGCCCTGATTTGAGGACTGTATCTCGTTTGCTAGAAGATACTAACTAGATAAATTGGTAAATAGAAACTTAGATACGTTAGTTTGCTAGAAATAGTGTGAAAAAAAACAAGTTAAATTATTAATCTACCTGTATTTATCTTCTTTGTACTACTAAATTAAAACCTTACCTTGATCGAATAGATAAACTGATTATATGTATTTACACACCTCTAACAATGCATGCCACAAATTTCACTCATTATCACTAAAGGCATTTAGTACTGATTTTGATAATGATAGGGTATAAACAATTAGAGAAAAATTAAATTTATCTCTCCTAAAATTTCAGTTATACTTACCTATGTTCCAACTGTACATGTTATCAATCAACTAAGGAAATGTATTTGTCACAGATTAGGTATCTCAATAAGTACAGCTACATAAATATATATATTTTTTGTTTGATAAAGAATTATTACTAAGCTGATAACGAACGTTACCATGGAATAAAGAAAACATTTTTTATGTCAAATATTTCACAATTTTTATACACGTATTTTAAATACATTGTATTGAAAATTAATAATAATTTATTTAAACGATGAACAAATACAATCATGTTTTAACAGAGCTCATGAAGCTAAATATCCTATGTTATGTAGAGGAAAGGCCTGTAGGATCACCCATAAATGTAGCTAGGCATTTCGGAATATCAGACAGTTCGGTGTATAAAACCCTGAAAGAATTCAAATATAAGCGGTATAAAATACAAAACCATCAAGAGCTTTTCGAGGAAGATAAAATAATGCGAACTGATTTTTGTGAAGTAATGTTTAACACTTTAAATGAAAATGAAGAAATTTTAAATAAAATAACATTTACTGATGAAGCTACATTTACTTTAAATGGTGAAGTCAACTCTCAAAACTTCCGATTTGTACCCCACATTCATCCGTTAAAAAATACTAAATTTTGTTTCCATTAATCCATCAGATATTGGTCCCGTACAAATACTCACGCTCAAAACCTGACCCGAACACAATATCCTCAAAAAGTTAATGTCTGGGTTGGAATAATAAGAGAGAGACTTGTTGGCCCATTTTTTATTGACGATAACCTCACTGCTGTAAAATTTCTCAATTTATTACGAGACCATATCATTCCATTAATTGAGATGCTGAATGTGGATGAACCCTGGTTCCAAATGGATGGGGCGCCGGCACACTCTACTAACGCCATCAAGATGTTTGGTGGTGGTTCTCATACGTCAACACATGAGTGTATGACTGGTTGCCTTCTATTCTGCCAATGCATTGACAATTATTTTTTTAATGTTACACATAGGGGTATGTGTAACAATAAAAAAAGAACCCGGTATGATTAATATTGGTAATTATATTGAAAAGCAGTAAGCAAACCACGCAGGTGTAATTCATTTTATGAGTGTGTGTTCACCATACGCTAAAACGGAGAGTTTCGTTATACATCTAAGTAAGAAGCTAAGTTAACGTTTTAGGATATAACTATATTGTTATTATTATTTGCGTAGTTTGAGGTGAAATATGTAAAGAACCACCATTGAACATAAATATTTATATGAAATAATTTGCAAATGTAGGTTACGTTTAATGTATACATGCAGTGTCAAGTACTAAAACAAATACATTGACAGGTTTCAGTGGGTGACGCACTTGTCAAAAAAATTTTATAAATATGCGTGCATAGTTCAAGCTGTATATGAAGATGGTGATGTTGCAGTAATGGCACTGAAATCAATCAATAAAAGTAAAACGAAATTTTACCAAGACAAAACTGACGTCAGCTTTATTAAAATATCACAGATCGTTGAAGTGTTGCCAACCCCACTAATCGCTAAATCAACCGATGAAATGAGATATGAATTTCTTAAACCGATTAATACTGATGGCTAGTTACGATATAGTGCATATAAAAAGTGTTTTGTTCGAAGTTTTTAGCATTGTAATGTATATTCCCTATTTAGACAAATAAAGGTGCTTATGTCAACTACTGAATGTCAACTACTAATGCCTTTTCTGATCATATATTTTTATTTTTTCGAGTGGAACACTGCAAACCTGTTTATCATTTTTGCAGTGAAACTACTTTGTCATAGATTAGAAAGTTTGTCAAATACGTTAAAATGATTAAATCAAAAAAGGTTACGCATAGAAATAAAATATGCTTGCATATTTTGCTTACTGTGTCAACTATTGGTGCCGTTACCTTAAAGAGTCTTTGCCGGAGTAAATCCTGTAATCTGCGATGTTTTCATCCGTTGAAAGTAGGTACTCCGTATTTGTATTTCATGTCAGCGTCTAATAAGATATCATTTCGTTCCTTTGTCGTGCCGACGTCAATGATCAAATCAGCATCTGGAATTTATATAAACGAATTAGGTGTACATGTGTTAGGTTGTATACATTCATACCTTCAGTCTCCATTCCCAGCCATGTCGAAGACAGTTTTTGTAAGAATAAGTTGAAGGCGCGTTTACATTACTAGCGAATAACGAATGTGGTCCACGCTTACGTAGTTCACTCTTCCTCCACGACTAATGTAAATACCTTTGCGTGCAGCACGATTGTCTCACGTCACGCCACGACTGATATTAGACATGCTAGATATTTCACGGCTAAAATCACTCGTAGACAGTTGTTGTAGAAGACGTACGTGCTACTTAAACCTCAAAAATGAGTGTCACAAATGCAGTATTCTCTGAGATGTGTATCACTCTTTTGTATGCGGTGAGATATACGTTGTAACAGATAACTGAAATGATCTTCCGACGTCCTTAAGTTTTTGAAGTCCTCTGAATGCAGATTGTTTTCAATTAATGCTGAGGCTCCAGTAATGTTTCTATCCAAAATCCATTCCCTGGTCCATCATCTTCGCTTCTTTCTTATTTTCTTTTTTTTTTTTGTTACTAACAAGATGATTTCTAACTATTTCAGCAGCGATTATGTCAGAGGTTGTAATAGTGGCTTCTAATAGACATACCGACATGTTTAATTGTAAACAGAAAACTGCCGTGACCAACTTTTTGAAGTGTGAACCATGTTTGTTATTCACTAGTAATGTAAACGCGCCTTCAATTACTTAAGCGTGGACCATATTCGTGAGTCACTAGAAATGTAAACGCGCCTTTATGGATACGTGGATGAGTAAATGACACACTATTTATTTAACTTCTATATATTGTACACACTTAAAACTACAGTAATCTAACAACGCAAAGTACTCAAGGGACTCCAGGAAGTGACTTGCATTTGATAATGATCTTATATTTATAATGTATCGCTAATGGTAGGGGACGATATTCTATTACATTCTAGAAAACATAAATGTAGAAGCTAAAGTACAATATACTTACACATTAATTGTTATACATATTAGTATTAGTAATTAAGGAATGTGTTGAATCTGAGCATTAGATGTATTGACCTTGTTCCGGTGACAAATAAACTAGAAACTATGAAATAGAACTAAAAGCTAATACTTAACAATTATAATTTGATGGAAATTCCGATACACGTAATTTCTGTTGTTGACCGTGGCTCCTGATATTAAACAAATACCAAATTAAACATTTACAAAAGCACACAATATTTTCTATTCCTTAGTCGAGTAAATACTGAATTTCGAGATTCAGAAAGAAGTATACGACCGATGTTATCCGCTGCATTAATCTCTGCACCGTTTTCTAAGAACAACTTGCAAACCTGAAGCGATGTAATGCCCTTCTTGTCGACTTTATTCATATCTGCACCTTTTTCAATCAACAACTTACAAATCTCGAT
>SMLS01065227.1:0-38533 GCA_004785975.1 Popillia japonica
ACCGCTTGCTGTGTTTCGATATCTCGGAGCCCATCGAGGAATTTGTCGATGGCCAAACTTTCTCTGACTTCGTCAGGGACTGTGGGATACGCACATCTGGTTAAGCGGAATACCTCTGCTTGATATTCTTGTAAACTTTCGGTGGACTTTTGTAAGCGATTTTTCAATTGCGATCGGTATACTTGTTCCATGTGGTTGCGGCCGAAACGCATTTCTAACTGTTTCACAAGTTCTCCGTAGTTCTGTCGTTCCGCTAGAGGTATGGCTTCAAGTACTCCCAAAGCATCGCCACGTAGCGTCAGTGATAGGTTACCTGCTTTGGTGGTTTCATTCCAGGCATTTATCATGGCAGCTGTTTCAAAAAGCGTCATATGTTCTGCTAGTGGTGTTTTGCCGTCGAAAGTTGGTAATTTACTCTGTCCCTGAACTATTGGGGTCGCTTGGATTATTTCTTGTTTAATCACTTCTTGTACTTGCGGCTGGGACAAGTTGTCAATGCCCGCCAAATTCTCTTGCCCGAATTTTATTTCCATTCGCTGAATACGCTCTTCCAGCTCTTTTCGAGAATTTTCCATTGTCTCTGATAACTTCTCTTCTAAGATTCTAGAACTTTCTTCAACCCTCTGCTCTAAGCTTCTAGAAATTGTCAACGAGTTTTCTGACAGTTTTTCCTCCATTGTTCGAGAAGTTTCTTCTAACCTCTGTTCTAGGCTTCTGGAATTGTCTTCTAACCTCTGCTCGAGGTTTGCAGAATTTTCTTCCAACCTCTTTTCTAGGCTTGTAGAATTTTCTTCTAATTTCTTTTCGAGACTTCTAGCATTTTCTTCAATTGTTCGAGAATTTTCTTCTAACTTCTTTTCTAGGCTTGTAGAATTTTCTTCTAGCCTCTTTTCTAGGCTTCTAGAATTTCCTTCTAACGTCTGCAGGGTTCTTGAATTTTCTTCCATTGTTCTAGAATTTTCTTCTAACTTCTGTTCTAGGCTTCCTAGTATTCCTTTTAGTTCGGTAGTACCACCATCCAACTCGAAAACGTGGTTTTCTGGATCCTCACCGTTCGCTTCCATCACTTTTCGAAGCCGTTCTAAAAGATCTTTTTTCTTTCCATTAGTATCTTCATCTCTTTCCTCAAGTTCCCTCTTGAGATCTACCACTTTCAGGTCTTTTAGTCGCATTGCCATTTTTATTTATTTTATTACGAAAAATTATCGCCAAACCCCACACCTGACACCAATTGTTACGTTTTAGGGTTTTTAAATAATCTTCAGGCGATAATAGTTTCACAGAAGTATTTATTTAAACTAATTTAACACTTAATAATTACTTGGTAACGAATAACACTAATTAAACTATTTATTTCAACTAACACAAATTTATATGCACATTTCGTATTTATATTCACAGCGTCCGTTCTAATTACGCGCTAGTTCAAGACTGTCCCGCATACGAGATTGTCACCCTTATATACATAAAATATAACTTCTAGAATGCTCTACACTAAACTAGACTGTTCTAGAACGCCCTCTCTAGATGTCTCCAGAAAAACACGCGAACCATCAATATATCATAATTACAGTGCACTGCATAATCCATTTTAAAGGGCTATGTCGCTAGATGGCGCCATTCGTAACAGTATAGACATTTCAAAAATTTTACACAAATGTGAAAGTGAAAATTATAAATCAACAAAAAATTAGAAAATTTAAAACAAACAAAAATTGAAGTATTTTTTGTCAAAAAATAGAAGCAATCTATGTAAACGTATACTTATATAAGTATATATTACCAATGAACGCAAAACAAAATGTATACACATTTAGTTCACTTGTATCTGTATTCTCTATTTTAAGTTTAAATAAAATCATTTAAAATAATGTCCAAATGAATTTTATTTCTAAAAGAAAAATAATAGCTATCATGTGAAAATATTTGCTTAGAATTTGGCGTGAGTAATATCCATCCACTGTCTTTTGCGGCCACCTTTGAATAGCGGCCAACAATTTTGATTTTTTTAGTGGCCGCTATTCACAGGTTTTACTGTATATCATAAAGAATGATAATACCAATAGAATACCAAATCTTTAATGTATGAAATTTTATTTATTTTTAATTACGCTGTAAGAAAACAAATGGAAATCAGACAACATTTTAACTTTTTTACATTATCTTCACATGTAGAATACACCCTTAGAGTTTGGGTAATTGCTCACAACTTGCCCTGTATATATTCACACAACTTATCAAACTGAATATCATACAACGTTAGCTGAAACATTTCTAAAAGCTACTTGTAGGAACTTTGTAAGGTATAGCACTGCAATCGTGATTGACTATATGTATGTACATATATGTATATATTTTTCAAAACTATAATAGAATTAACACTCTTCTGACTTACACAAACCACATCTTCTATTACTTCTAACTTCCTTAAATACACTCTAAGATGGTGTATCTAGCTTGTGCATTGTTTTTGTATTTTAATGACAAATGAGTGATTATGGACTGTCGTCTATATGGAAGTAAATAAATATCTTCAGCAATATTTTAAGGAACATTAAATTCGTCAGCAATTTTCTTGAACTAGAGTTACTACGTTTCTACGCAGATACACAGTCATACAGAACTTCTAAAGAACACTGCTAATTAAGCAACTAGCTGGAATACGTTTTATGAATTGAGGTGAACAACAACTACTAAAAAAGAGCTACAATGAATTTGCTAATTCCAAGTATTGCTTATGTAAATATAAAATATGAAATAACATAAGTGTATAGTAGTAAAGCAGGAGCTTAAGTTTTAAACATGTTAGGATTTATCGTTCACACTATCAATGAATACTCTCTTTGAAATGCACGTACAGAGGTAGATAGAAACACTAAGGATTCTTGATAATTTTGTTTAAAAGAATTGATTACTATTTTTTTGCATATCTCTTTGCTTTCATTATGGCAGCATATCTTTTAGGATGCCCGTTCAATAACATCTTTGGGTCATTGTAATAAATTTACTTCCAAATTACCGGTAAAAGTTTTTTCGCGTTAAAAATCATAATGTCCTAGATAATGTGTTTGTAAACATGTTGGTCCGTTATACCGTTAAGGAGGTGAAAACGACCAACATTAGGACACGACATACATAGGTCTCCAAACCTTTAATTACCACCAGCTCCTGTTAGGGCGGTTGTATAATATTTTGAATTAGTTTCAAATCTCTCCATATCTCGATCATCGAACACATTCTTCATCTACATTGGAAAGTACAAATTGTCATTGCTGTTTCGTCCGATATAAATGCTCTTGTGCAAATATCATTTTTGTAATTTGACCATGCAAACCAGCATTTCTTAAACGTCTTCGAACTGTCCATGAACTAGTGCAAGCAATTTCGCAGTATATAACCAGCCATCTATAATAGATTAGATTTTGATCAGCTTACTAATCTGCGCACAATCAGACATTTTCCTAGAATATATCTGTCACGAAGCAGTTTCAATTATACCGTGCCGTTTGAAATACATAATTGCGTTGTACATTTGAAGTTGTGGAAACATTCAGCTCACTTGCAATAGCACATACATTTCAACTCTCTTGTAAATATTTTTTTGCAAAGAACAGCGAAGCAATGTTGGCAATATCAGTATAGATGTTGAGAGATAGTGACGACCATCACCCGCATTATTTTTTTAATATTAGTATACAGATACTATTAGTGTTTACTTGTAACAAGTGAATTTTTGGACACACCAAATGTTATTGCACGCTTAATTCACTACAGCACTATTTTTATAGACATGGGTCTTTCCTGTAAATCTGTGAAGCCAACAGCAACGTACATACATACATAAATTTGGAATATACCCTGCCGCTATGATATTATTACTCCTCTTTTTGAAATATTCTTAATTTTAACAAAATTTTAGCGCTCTTATTAGTGTTATGATTACGTGTTTGCAATTGTATACACATTTGATTATGTTTAAGGAAATCAAATGTGCACATTCACTAGAATTGACAATAAGCTTCTGTTTCTAATAATAAACATACATACAGTCACAGTAGAATAAATATAAATCTACGAACATTGTTACGGTTTCTATTACTACATATTATATTTATGCTTATACTTTCGCTTAAATTATCAACAGCGACTGTAACACCTTACGAATATTACGTGGTAATCGTATCACTCTGGAGCAAATTTGCCATAAATATTTCGTTTTTATCACCGGTAGTTTAAAAGTGATTTGCTCGGAAAACCAGGCAGGTTAGGCCATTGTACACACATTGCTTTTAGCGTTTCGCTTCCGGGTAAACTACTATGATATTTGTAGTATATAAGAGCTATATTTTGTTGCGAAGTATAAATATCTCCCAACGCACTTGTACAATATTTTAAACTTATTATCCAGATAGTTTTTCCACTTTTAGGTCAATGATAACACGCAATTCTAACAAAAGTCAAATTTATTCCAAAACCTTTACAAAATTTATAATCTGGTTTTCGTAACAACTTCTTCAGTGGAATAAAATTGACATTTATTTAGTGTCAAAATATAAATAAATAACTAGCCATGCCTATCAACAAAATTATCTACAGACAAAGAAATTCAGTGATATATAGGATTATGTTTACAATATATTGGACAATTTAAGATATTTTGAAATGTAAATTTATAATCATAACACTAATGTTCCTTATATCAATGTATTTTTTTGTCAAGCTCTAACAATTCTGTTCGTTTGTTAGATTTTGAAAGAAATTTTAATAAGATTAAAAAGAATAATTTAAAAAAGATTGAAACGTTATTACAAAGAACTAATAAGAATTATTGTCCAATCTTACAAGAAGATTGGATAATAAATCTAACAGATAAGGTAATTCCGGAGAGTGTAAAATTAATTATCAGTTTAGGCCCAAAATTTTCAATAGATAGTAATAACGTTTCAATAGATGAATTAATTTGTAATATAGAGTTTATCATACAAAATTCAATAGAATCACATACACAAAACACATTGCGGAACAAATTAGTAAATATAATATCCAATTACAAAAATAGGAATAGTAGTAATAATAAAAATACAGAATTAAGACGAATGTTAAATGAAACCAAACGGTTTTTAAAAAGTAATAAGGATATTATAATTACTAAAGCCGATAAAGGCGAAAAGACGATTGTTATGTACAAAATTGATTATGAAGCCAAAATGAATTCATTATTAAATGACAACAACACATATGCTATTTTACAAAAAGATCCCACAAATAAAATTCAAAGTGAAAATAATCAACTAATTAGTAGTTGGTTAAATAATAATTATATAGACGAGTCGGTTTCAAAAAAGTTAAAAATAAATAACGCTATAACACCGCGTATTTACGGTATACCTAAAGTTCATAAACCTAATATTCCTTTAAGGCCCATTGTAAATTGTATGCAGTCACCTACATACAATTTATCAAAATTCTTATCCAAAATTCTTAGTAATATTGTAGGAAATTCAGAGAATAGTATAAAAAATTCGTGGGAATTTGTTAAATACATAAATAAAAAAATGGTACCACATAATTACGAATTAGTAAGTTTAGATGTGGTATCATTGTTCACTAATGTACCTTTAGATTTAGCTTTATCTAGTATCGATAAAAAATGGGATTTAATAAAAAATCATACAAATTTACCGAAAAATGAATTCATGTTGGCTGCAAAACTTTGCTTAAATTCTACATATTTTCAATACAAAGACACAATATACAAACAAATTTTTGGAACTGCAATGGGTTCTCCATTATCTGCAGTGATAGCAAATTTAGTAATGGAGGATCTTGAGCAAGATTCTTTAAATAAACTAAATTGTCATGTTGAATTTTACAAACGGTATGTAGATGATTGTATATGTTGCATACCGTTAGGTAAAATTGAACATGTTATACACACATTTAATTCCTATCATGACAGATTAAAATTTACGTTTGAAAAAGAGAATCAAAATTCTATAAATTTTTTAAATGTTAAAATCATACATAATAACACGAACATAAAAACGAATTGGTACATAAAAGACACTAGTAGCAACAGACACCTAAACTACTATTCAAACACTTCCGTAAATTTTAAAAAAAGCGTAATTAATAGTTTAGTTGACCAAGCTATTAAATTAGCACATCCTGATTTTAGAAAAGAGAATTTAAGCAAAGTTAGATCAATTTTGGACAAAAATAGTTATCCAAAAGAATTTTACGAGAAATTAATAAAAAAACGAATACATAAAATATACAACACAGGCAATAAACAAAATAGTAAAATATATCACACAATTCCATACATTAACGACTTAAGTGACAAAATTAAATACGAATTTCAAAAATCAGATATAAACATTACATTTACACCATACAATAACAGACAGTTATTTACAAATTTAAAAACTAAGACTAAAAAAGATAATCAAAGTAATGTCGTATATAAATTAGAATGTAAAGACTGTAATAAATGTTACGTAGGGCAAACTAAACAGTATCTAAAAAAACGACTGTATAATCATCAATACACTGCAACGCATAACATAACCGCGGAACTGCTTTGTCTAAGCATTCTAAAGAATTACGACATAACTTTGATTTTGAAAATGTTAAGATTTTAAAAAAAGAAAATAGTTATAAAAAAAGATTAATATATGAAATGATATACATAAAAAAAGAAAATAACGCGGTCAATTTTAGAACAGATATAGAAAATTTAAGTATTATTTATAATAATGTAATCACCTAATCACGCCTGAATTTTATAAAATTAAGCTCTTGACTAGGTTTTTTTGCCATGTTTTTCCCTAGTCCTCGAACAGAATTGTTAGAGCTTGACAAAAAAATACATTGATATAAGGAACATTAGTGTTATGATTATAAATTTACATTTCAAAATATCTTAAATTGTCCAATATATTGTAAACATAATCCTATATATCACTGAATTTCTTTGTCTGTAGATAATTTTGTTGATAGGCATGGCTAGTTATTTATTTATATTTTGACACTAAATAAATGTCAATTTTATTCCACTGAAGAAGTTGTTACGAAAACCAGATTATAAATTTTGTAAAGGTTTTGGAATAAATTTGACTTTTGTTAGAATTGCGTGTTATCATTGACCTAAAAGTGGAAAAACTATCTGGATAATAAGATAAGTTAAAAGGTCATAAAAATACATATATTAACAATATTTTAAAGAAATATAAATAGGTACACGAGTACTAAAAGACGAATGCATTTAAGACATATAATATAGTACGACATGTATAGTATTTGACGATTATTTTAGATCTCAGAATTATATTTCCCTGTTTTAGCATTGTTATTATGTATGTCGTTAGTTTGTTTTTGGCTCAGAGGCTATATGCCTGTTTGTAAGTACGTCTCGAATGTGTACAGTCACTCGATACTGTTGCTGCATATGATGTACATTACAGGGTGTCTACCGAATAGTCTACGAAAATAAAAGAGGTTAAATCTAATGGCATGGAAACCTATATTCCAAAAAAATGAATACTTTATGTCCACGCAGTAACGAGAAAATATTTTTCATTCTCAGTCCGGCCCTGTTGTTTGAGCGCAACGTGTGGATGGACAACACAGGCAGAACGTTGAGTCATTCACCGGCATTCGTTGTCTTATGTGTACATTATGGCAAGTTATATAAATACTGAGTACATGGACATTTTTCATCTACGGAGAAACAGTAGTAAATTATTAATTACCAGATCATTATAAATAATAAATATGTCGTTGTACTTTAATATTGAAAGTTTCTGTAATGAAAAAAACGAAAACACCTGATCCCTACGAAAAAAAAGAACAGGTCGAAATGAATAAAAATCTGTAGTAAATGTGTGACCTTGTTATAAATAGAATATTTCTGAAAAGACCACATATGCAATTCAACTGCATGGTAAACAAATGCATTTATAGAATACAATAAGCATTTGTTTACATATCATTCATATCACTTTATAAAAATATCGTTTCTGTCTACTAGAAATTTTTGCAGCGTGCTTCTTTTCTTATACACTTTTCAGGCCCGGATTCAACAAAATTTATTTAACAAAATTTGGTAATTATTAAAGGAAAAATTATTTTAATGTATAGCCGTAATTTTTTTGAAATTACCTTTCTTGTGATATTAGTTTTATATTGTATATTTTTGCGACACTATTCATTTGACACTCTGTATACGTAATACATCGTTTGCCTTTTTCTATACTATCATAAAAGCGACAGTTACTCCTACCTACATTCTATTTATGTGGCCACTTATTAAGAGTACAGCTGCTTTCGTTGCTTATTTTTTATTATTGTGATGTTTTTAATTTATAAAACAGCATTTTGGAAAATTTGTGCTGCGCCGTTTACACATACCACAGATTTTTCTGATTGGGTAATTTATCGCCATTGTATTAAATGACGTAGAATGAAAAATGCAAGGCACGTGTGTATTCTTCCATATATGTACTATCCAGGGCAAAGGAAATGCATCAAACTGCAATAAAACGCGTCTATTGTGGGCTTTCCGTTCTGAATTGTTATTGACGTAAACATAACAGGGCAACTGCAATAAGCCGTATAGCCGCAGACCAAAGGGTGGCGAGTATTTAAAAGAATTTAAACCTAGCGAATTGTGAATATATTGGAAATGAATATGATGATACTGAATTCAGGTAGAATGTAGATAAATTAATAAAAAGAAAAAAAGTTTATGATAAATTAGTAATTATTTTATCGTGCAAAATTTTGAATAAATAATAATTACAAAAATCATAAAATTAGGATCTTTAACATTATTTTCTTAGCATTCGCTTAATGTTTTAATTGAAACAATACATACTATACAATATGTCTTAAAGATATACAATATATATACATTTATTACCATTAGTTTACTTAAGAAGTTTTAATCGTTTCAATAATTACATACTGCACTTACAGTAATTTTAAAGAGATTAAGAATTTAAAGGGGGTAATAGTATTATAACACATATAAGACAACATAACAATTAAAACTTCTGAAATAAATTAATTATAATTTTATAATCAAAAAATAATTCATCCTGAAGTAATTGGACACTCATTAATTTTACAAGATAACGAAGAGGTTGTGGAATCTATTATTATTCAAAATTCAGTAGAATCACATACACAAAACACATTTCGGAACAAGTTAGTACATATAATATCCAATTATAAAAATAGAAATAGTAGTAAAAGCAACGATAGATTATAACTATTTGACGCGAATTAAATGTCAATTTCTTCCACGGACGAAGTTGTAACGAATTTCGTAACGAATAAAAGTAGAAAAATATCTGAACCGTGCTTATCTATGCACATAAAGGTTAGAAAAATACATTTATTATACCTATGTTTTAATAAATTAAAACCAAATTCATAATTTATGATTGCGTAATATTAAAAAATATAAATTTCTTGAAAATGCTACTCCATTTAAACCGATTCTTAATAATAAGGCCTCGGAAACAATTCGTTTTTCTATAAATAGAATCGTGTTATTATATTAAAAAGTATATTATTGAAAATGCACATGTGTAAAACATACCTACATGTGTTATTCATATATAACATCAAGCAATATTTACTTCTGCCAAAGAAACAGCTTGTGCTTACGAAATCTAGTTAAGAATTCTAGTCAGCATTACTTCTTAATATAAAGAGTAAATGCAACTAGTGTAAATGAAATTATAATATATCGCTTTACATTTCTTGCGAATCTTTCTACCTGAAATTTACCTTCTAGATATCCGTCTCTAATTCTAATTACAACCGCCCAGTGCGAGTAGTCAAATGTATTGAATACCTGTGGAAGGCCATATCGCTTGAAGTCTGATTCATTACTTTAGCCCTCGATAAGACATACATACATATATAAAGTTTTGAGCGTTATTATGAGTACTTATTATCGTTAATTTTATTTTTTAACAAGAATAGTGCAGTTTATGCTAATTAAGTAACTAATAAATAGTAAAACATTTATTGGAAAGTAAAAAATTTACACACTTTAAGATTCCAGAAAAACATTTGAATAGTAGGGTCTTTTAAAAACGAAATAACTTAAAAACTATTTCTAGAGTTTTAGTATTTAGAAATGATGTTTAAAATTTGACCTAATTATAGCAAGCAATAGGTATTTCAATTTATGTTCAAAATATTATATGCTCAGAAGCGAATGTCTCAGTGCTTCCTTCCAAAACATACAATGTATTTACATGACACGTAGGTACATGAGAAATTGCTCGTATGATGTACATATGTCCATGGATTCTGTATATGTATGTATGTATGTACACATGTTCTATGGACTGTGTATTAATTACTGCTACTACATACATATATGTACTTAATTAATACGTCTCACTGTTTTTGTAATTAAACAATGTATTATTCGCGATAACAATAAAAACAAATCAATAATGACTTGCATTGAAGTTATAAGATAGGTATATTGATTAAATAAAAATCATTAACAATAAACAAACTTTTGCATTACAGATTATGTAATCGTCTATAGTTGTTCATAGTGAAAATGTTGGAAATGATCATTAAGTGTTATATTAGAAACGTGCTTCTCAAAATTGTAACCAATTTGCCCACTATATGCATGTAGAGACAAATAGATTAGGACGACGGTACATAATGTGGTGGAAAAGATGGAAGGTAGCTTCATAAATCAGAAAACGTTCATATGCACACCCATCGATGCAGAGGCTTATTTTGATATAGCGCTCAAAAATTTGATAGATGCGCCCCATATTAGAAAGAGGTACAGCGCACTTAAGAGAGCGTTTGGTGGTCTTAAAGTCGATAAAGCTTGCTCGTAAAGAGATACAGTGATGACTTATTGATGTTCATTGATGAGTTGCTCAAGTGGCTTAACTTCTAAGATTATCCAGATCATTTAACTTAAGGTTATTACTAATTTAATGTAAGTGGTTGCAATATATTAGTAGAAGTTGAATTGGAGATAAGCTAAATACCAATCCAAACAAAGTAATAGTTACCCCGCTTATTAAATTGAGAAAATATTCTTTGAATGTACGACTCTGGATCTGAAACAAACATATACTACCGAGATGGTGGCAAAACCTAAACCTAAGGCTTCGAATTAAAAATGATGTATTGGTTATATAAAATTACAATACGCCCCATAGTTACATACGCTATTCTAACGTCAAAAAGGGGCCATAAATCAAGGTGCAGAAGTTACAACGAATTGTATGTTTGGAAATTAAAATAGGGTTTTGTAGCTATTTAAACTCCAGCACATGTGTAATCAAGAGAGTTGCGTTTCTCAGTGTACCCAGATTAAGAATATTGTACCATTAAAGGTTAGTCACTTAGGCGGACACTTAACCCCACAATGCACGCCCAAAAATTTTTACACAATGATGGAATAGGTCACTGGATGTCGGAGGCCCATGATGTGCATCCTAGGGTGAAATAAACTAGCAGTTCTCAAAAGAGAATTAAAATCATTGTAGAAAGCAGCCTACAGAATCATGACGAATATACATAATTGTCTCATGCTAAATATACGTTATTGATGTTTGCGTTCCAGTATGTTTGAGCGTCAGGTCGCTTTAGACACATTAACCTCAGATAGCAATGAATTTAAACTGATATGGAAATGTCAAGATACTTTCGATATAGGTAGTTCCGATGCACATCAATGCTAATCCAGAAGAAGTGGCACAAAGGGGAGCTAACATGCACTTCGTTGGACTGGATCAGTTCCTTGGCATCTCCAAAAGCCTATTTAGAAAAGAAAACCAATAATACCTACCAATAATGTAAAAAATACTATCTTCCTTTTGAGAAAAACACACATGAACAAACTAAGGTATATTGCGTCTAAACTAACTAACATCTAAAAAATTAGGCAAAGCAAATTAAGATACATGTCAATTTTAAGAATTTAGTACTGGGAGCTGTTAGTCATCCCGTGGCATCTAAATTAATACCAGAATTTTTTAAAACATCATAAATATAACAATAAATCAATAGTTGGCAATGTGGAGACGTACTTAAAACCGAAATGACATTCCTTCAACAAAATACAATTTAATTGATCAATTTTTTATGAAACTTTTATAATATTTGCTACTTCCATTTCTTCATTTATTCATATGTCATAAAAACAAACTCTGCGTGTCAAATATTTGATCAACAATTGTTTTGTTCTTTTGTAATACTTATTCAGTAGACAAATTTTCATTTATTTTATACAGGTGTAATATAGGTACATATACAGGGTGTCCGATATATACAAAGCATGCTTTTAAGGGATGATAGCTACAACGATTTAGAGACAAAAACATATAATACACCTTGGGTCTATCTGTAATCGTAAACGAGAAATGATTGAAAATGTACAGTGCAACTAAAAGATAGTATGTTTCTACTTTTGGTACCTAAATATACGTCTAGACATTGGCCTAGAACTGGGATTATGTCGACAAAACAACAGTTATTAAAAAAATAGTTTGGTATATATATATACAGGCGTCAAATATTAGAGATACAAGGTTAGTAGTAATCTTATTTTGATCATTCTGCTAAACCATATTTTTACTTCAAAAACAACATTTTAATAATAATATTAATATAATCCCATTTTACTTATCTAGTAGTTGTTAAAATAATTCAGAAATGATGGATTGTTTGTTAGGTAGATATTGTCAGTCGTGCTAGGATGTATACAATTTTCTATACTTTTTCGATAAAAATAATATCAAGTTTGAAAGCCTAGCGTAGTTAATTTAGGAATTCTTAGATGATCTCTTTGTTTGGTTTAGTGTTATACAGATTCTTTGCACCGTTGATGATCCAATACATACAAAAACATGCATTCTATGCGATGCGTGAATATACTCCATTACGTTTTTTCCTATGCGTTGTATGTCGCATTCTAGCCTTTGACAAGGCCAAAACCTATTTGAAAATAATTTCGCGGCCAACCTTTCTATGAACGCATATAACACGCGAATAGTTGTCGCTTAGCCCTATTACTGTACATATTGAAAAGTTATTATTTATATAAGATATAAATTTATAAATAAGTATATCCAATTAATTCAGTTTGTAAACATGTGGAAAAGCAAAAGTTGTGATGCTGTAATGAGAACATGCATTAAGAAATTGGATAGAATTTGCAGTGCTCAAAAACAACGGTATTTCATGCTGTCAACCGCTATAGATTATATAATACTACAACAAATATAAAGAGTAAACAGACACCCTCCAAGACTACTGCTAAGACTAACGCAAGAATTGTACGGTTATCAAAGAAAAATTCTCGACAGGGATCTAATGCAATAAGGCAAGAGATAAATGATATCGAAGGCTTAAACGATTATTATGAGAGTTTTCTGGTGTTGGCCGTGGCATGGTTTGTAAAATCTATACAGTACACCACTGCCCAAAAAACTCGACTTTTCGCCACTACTGTATGTAAGTGACTGAGCAAGAGGTGTCTGGGCGGTACCAGAAACCTTCTGACATCTAGCCTGGCTGATACATGAAGTTACCGTGACCGTCTGGTTCTTCCCAGACAGCTCTTGCTCCTAAAGTAGCCACTTACATTAGTGTCAATAGGTAAAGTTTCTTATTCTATATCTTGTGCATTTTTGTACTGTATATATTTTACAAACCATGACACGGTCAGCATCCGGAAACCGTTATAATAAAGGCAAAAGATATTTGTAGAAGCTGGTTCTGAGGTGCCAGCAATACGTCGTGGAGTATGGCGAGCAAGCAACCTTTGGTTAACAAGCGCAATCGATAGGTACGAATAGAATTTGCAACATTTCATAGAGAATGGACGACTAACCAATGGAAACATGTACTCTAGTCCGACGAAACCAAAATTGATCGTTTAGGATCTGATGGTAGACAATACGTACATACGTCATCATGCAAAGAAAGGTGGCTCCGTAATGGATTAGGGTTACATGTCTTGGCACGGAGTTAGTCCTATTTACAGAAGCCTAGGAATTATGTATCAGCACATGTATACGAACATTTCAGAAACCGTGATGCCTTATGCGGAGGAGATATTGCCGGTTGTTTGGAAATTCCAGCACGTGAAAACCTAGTCTAACGTAATACAGTAAGAAGAAATATTACATTAGAATTTACCACATAAATTTCAAGCTCAAACATTGTTTAAGGCATTATTAACAAAGATTATTTGCAATATGAGCAGTTCAGATTAGATTGCACTGTGGAAACTCTATCGAAATCAGTGTTTCCAATGAGAAAGCAAAAACAATTTCAATGAAATATTTTAACAAAATTTATTGTAAGCCAAGTATTATCAGTATTAGTAATAATGTATACCTATATAATTGGATTAGCGGCTGTTGCATTTGCTACTAATTTCCAATGAATATATATGGAAAGATATTTAAACTAAGGTAATATTTATACTAAAACTAGAAACGTGTGAAATTCAGAACCGCACTTTTGTTGATATAAACCCTGTTAACTCCGTTGTATGGTTTAAGATATCATTGTACTTGTTACCGTTGATTGTGAAAGTATGGATCTTAAACAAACTACTTCAAGACGACTGCTTTTTACTTATATATATTTTCTCAAGCTATATTTCTTATATTTATCTTCACTATATTTCTGTAAAAGTAAGTAGTAGAATTGTATTGATACGTGTAATGACATAAGTACTTAAAACATTTTATTAATAACGTAGTTATCAAATAGCTTGTTACGTATTAAATGGAAAAGCTAATGTCAATATCAGCAACGCGCAATTTTACAAATTAAAAGAAGGCGAATACACTTTGTAGTAGATAGTATTCCGTTATACTTGTACTTTACATACTTCCATCCGCATTGACGGATAAATATTTTACTACGACATATTTACTCCACGTTTATTTGTATACAATTACAAGAAATGCATAATAAAAACATTACCTGTAGTTAATCTCTGTCCTAGGCACTTCCAATTTGTTTGCTATAATCTCCGCTGGTATGTCACAAGTTCTTCTCTGTTCTTTATTGGTCATGTCCGTTTCAGCTAACTCCTTCGCACCTTTGATCTGAAGTAAATGATATCGTATTCGTTGAATGTGCGTGTAAATTTCAGAGATATGATAATCTTTATCTGTTGATATAACTCTCAGTTTGTTGAGGTTATCTTCTATGCTAGCGAGGTGTTCGTCGATTTCGCCAAGAACTAAGCACATATTCGTGATTAACGACTGTTACATTTTTCACTCGTACTTGATTATTCGAATATTACTGTGACATGATTTTTTGTGATCATTTATCTATTATCAGCGCTTTATGCATCATTAAAAATGACAGAACAACGAGATAAGATTAGCGGTTGCACGGGTTTTAATTACCGCAAATTATCAGCTTAGCGTTTTGAAATGCCTAGAAAATTTCAATCTCCGCAGTATACTGGCGGAAATTGAATCATATGCTGTATTAGTACATAAGCACGACCAGTATTCGATTTATGTCGCGACTATTGTAGCGTGAAGTAATATCTCAAACTTAATTATGAATAAATATTAAGTAACTGTCAAACTATCCAATAATTATATATTAGATATAAGTATGTAAGTTATTTTAAACAATGATTATTTATTTATTAACGAAAATAATATTAGACAATAATTAGTAAGTAATTATTAGTACTCGATAATTGAAGATGTAAGCGAATAATTTTAAAGTTAATGTTTTAAATATCTGTTTGGTAATGTGATGGAAATAAGTTCTTTAAAGCTCCACCATCGTTATAATAATAGTACTTAGAGGTTTCCAGGTTTGTAAGTGCTAACCTATTCCTTTTTTAATAAAATGTTAAACTTTCAGAAATTATTAAAGATTGAGTATTTCGGGCGAAAGAAACTAACAGTTTACGGTCTTTAGAATATATTTTCGATACATAATAACTTGATGGAATTATAATTTTTATGCAGTGATGTCAATGAACGAGATAAATGGACACTTTAGTCATAATTTATAATTTCATTTTACTACCAAATGTTGTTCTGTTAACAAAGTATGTTACTATAAATGACAATTAAAATACTTAATAAAAATTTGACATCAAAATTTTGATTCAATTTCATATTAAAACAATGATTTAATTAATACGTCAATTCTAAAAGTATCGTGGAACCATGTAATACATATTTATAGATAAACAGCAGGTGTTTATGTAACTGAAAGCCAATAATGAAAGACTAGACTATTGTAGTGTCACTTAATACACAATACGCCAATTAAAATTCTTTTACCCATTAGTTCCTAGCTTTACATAACATACATGTAACCGATTGATGCCATCCCTAGACGGTAAATTATCTAAAAAAACCTGAATTTAGGCTAATTGCTGCTCTGGGTATTACAAGAACAGTTCAAAGAACACATAGTTTCGAATTTGAAAATATGTTAGTGACGCGCCGAATTCTGTACCTTCATTAAGGAGGACGCGCACTGAATCGACTCGGATCGGTCGGTTCGGATCGGAACGATCGGCACGTCAGTGAGAGCCGCGCACTGAATCGGTCAAATCGGTCAGTTCGACTTCAGCAGCCGTCCAACAGAAAAGTTTTTTAATTCCTCAATTATAAATACCTACCAAACATTTTAAAAAATGAGCTCCAGTTCATCAGAATCTGACGAAGATGTCATGATTGCCTTAGCGTGCGAAGATATGGAAAGAAAGAAACCAAGATTCTGGATTCATAATATTAATTTTAAGCGAGAAACTTATGGAGAGTTTTACCACTTGTTTCCTGATCTACTTGGAGATGATGAAAAATTTTTCAAATATTTTCGATTGTCTAGTGCAAAATTTTATGAACTTATTCATTTATTACCTCTCAGAAAGCAAGACACAAATTATCGAAAAGCAGTTTCACCTGAAGAGCGGCTAGCTGTCACTCTCAAGTAAGTATCTATGTAATAAAATGTTAGGTATTACCTGTAAAATAGGGGGGAAACAAGAAATAATAACACCTCGAACATAAGATTATATTATATATATTATTAATATACTAAAAACAAAATTAAAAGTTGCGATAAGTGCCAGGTGCATCGAAAGTATCATTATGAGAGACCTGTCCATAAAAATTGAAGTTTTCATTTCCTGGACGTAAAGCTGGAGGTGGTGTTAACGGTTTCTGTGAAGGAATGGTTATTTCTTTCCACTGGCTTGCATGGTTATCTGGTTCGGTTGGACTGACAAGAGGCGAACAAGCCACAGAAGACGTAATATTGGAATAAACTTGATGTTGCACTGAAACATTATTGGCATTCTCAGTGGACATTTGGTCCATCATTAAATTTTTCAATTCATATTCACTAACTAGGCTTGATATTTTTGATTTTATTTCAATTTGAAGACGAGGAGAAAAGGTTCTCACTGTCTCCTGCATAGCATCAAAAAATTTCTGCAAATGATCTGCTTTTTTAATCATCTTCGAAGCCTGTTTTTTATCAAAATAATTTTTTAGCACCAGGCCCATTGAAACATTTTGTTGTTTGATCGACTTTGATGTAGATGCTTTAGATTCCGGAGTTGCTGGTGACATGATAT
Organism: Popillia japonica; assembly: GCA_004785975.1. Classification (NCBI taxonomy): domain Eukaryota; kingdom Metazoa; phylum Arthropoda; class Insecta; order Coleoptera; family Scarabaeidae; genus Popillia; species Popillia japonica. The sequence continues at coordinate 17,642 of SMLS01065227.1, forward strand.
CCTCAGATGCAGATAAAGGACGCTCAGGCGAATCCCTAATATTTTCAGTTTCATTGTCAGATAATGGCAGAGATTCCTCATCTAAATTGTTTGATATCATATCTTGGGAGCCACTCAACCCCAGATTTGATATTTGTGCTCTTTCTGAGTAAAAAGGAATCATGAAAGACATAATGTCCTCATACTTCCATTTTTTTAAAACAATACTTGCTTGGCCACTAACGGTTTTTCTGTTTCGCAGTGCTTTACGGAAAGCGTCTCTAAGAGCGGTCCATCGTTTTTTGCAATCTGAAACTATAAAAAATAAATGCTAATTTTAAGTGAAGAATTTGTATAATTATAGCTCTAGTAATATATTGCAACGTATTTCAATTTTTAGTAATTGGTATCGTACAGTATATTTTCTTAATTACAGATTTCTTGGCTACGGCGATTCCGTTTCTACGATTAGCTTCAGTTATAGGTTAGGAGAAACAACGGTACGTTAAATTATTTATGACACATGTGAAAAAATATGGGCTATACTAGCACCATTGGTGATGCCCCCTCCGACGCTGGAGCAATGGCAAAAAATAGAAGAAGGATTCCGTACAAAATGGAACTATCCTAATTGTGTAGGGGCCATCGACGGTAAACACATTGTATTTGAAAAACCTCCGAATTCTGGATCTCTGTTTCATAATTATAAGAAGGAATTTAGCATCGTTCTACTCGCTCTAGTGGATGCAGATTATAGATTCATCTGCGTAGATGTGGGAGCATTTGGTCGTAACAGTGACGGAGGAATATTCCGTTCATCCCAACTTGGAAAAAGACTGCTTGCAAAGGAATTAAATTTACCTAAAGATAAAGCGTTGCCTCACACGGATACTGTTTTACCTCATGTAATTGTTGGGGATGAAGCATTTCCATTGTTGTCCAATTTAATGAGACCCTACCCCGGAGCTCAAACAAGCAATAATGAAGCATACAGAACTTACAATTATCGTCACTGCAGAGCTAGATGTGTAAGCGAAAATGCTTTTGGAATTATGGCAAAAAAATTTAGATTTTTTTTTAAAAAGTTTAATATTTTGCCCGATCATCTAGACATAATTACTTTAGCTAGTGCGGCACTGCATAATTTTTTAAGAAATGATTCCTGTGCTTGGCAACCTGGGGAACTTGAGGCTGAGGAGGTTGTAGAAGGTCTTGATAACATGGTTAATATTGGAGGCAATTTTCAACGACAGGCTTTTAATATCAGAGAACAATTTACACAATATTTCATGTCCAATCAAGGAAGTGTGGCATGGCAACGCGATAAAATAAATGCAGGAAGATAGGTTGATAAATATGTATCTATATATATTACACATATTAAATATAAATTTATTGTCAATAAATTATTTATTTTTCCTTACCAGAGTTTCCTGTTTTTTTTGCAATCTCACTCCATGCGTTCTCTTTACGAATGTTGTCGTGATAGTACCTATTTTGGGGATCATACAGTATCACATATTCTCGCACACTTTCAATTAAACGTTCATCAGACATTGTGCTCTTGCAAAAGTCTTAAATTTACAGAAAATAATATTCACCGACCGTTAAGAACATTCGGCAATTTTTGCCTCCTCTAGTATGCTTTGACGTTGCCGAGCCGATCCGACCGGTCTGAGCGTGTCGAGTCGAAGCAGTGCGCGGTAGTACATTGAATTTCATGTATAGCAAAACGTGCCGATCGTTCCGATCCGAACCGACCGATCCGAGTCGATTCAGTGCGCGTCCTCCTTTATTCAGCGAACGGCAAAGTATGGACTTCGTTTATAAGATGTATGTAAGTATAAATGTTGTATTTTGCAATAAATAGTAATTATTTACGCTGAAAGAAAATCAATATAAGTAAGTACTGACTAACCTTAATAAAATTAAACCCACTGAATAAAACCCTAATTTCAAATTAACAACTAAAATTGCTATATTTGTTACTTACAAATTCTTTACATATATCAATTAAATTTTAAATCCCACCCTTACCTTTATGTGTGTGTGTTTGTATGTGTGCCCATGTGTTTTCTTTCTTCTCGACGATCCTTCTTCCTGTTTAAATTTTTCCCTCAGCAATTTCGGTTTTTTTTCTGGCGTTTCTTCGGATTAAATCGTTACTGTCACTTTGACGTGTCAAATACTGTTTTTCACTTTATTAAATTTCCAAAAAATATCGAATACTTTGCTTTTAATGCATTTTTCAGTTTCTTGTCTTAATTTTACGTGAACCTTTCTTAATTTCTAAAAACCTTCTCCCCTTTGTTTTTGTTTAAATCTCCCCGGTCACTTCGAATTTTCTCTGCCAACCCAATCATATCATGTACAATGAAGTCACCATAGAAACGTGTTTTAATTTTGATTTAGATTCCTAAACTTCAAATCCTACACTGCCTCGATAACGAAGTACAATTTCATGACGTGTGAATAATGTGTGTTTTTTACAATTATTTGTGTTTCCAAAAGAATTTGTTTTGTTTATATATATAGTAACTTTAGCATTCCACTACAACTTGATTTTACTGGAGATATATATATATATATATATATATATATATATATATATATATATATAACACATATATGTATATAGAACACAAAGGACAAATCCCATATGGGGTTTTAGAAAGTGTTCTTTACTTTCTAAAACCCCGTTAAGATAGCTGAAGGTCACATTCCTAATCTGATGTAGGAATACGTAATTCATTCTTACCCAAAATTCAAACGTGCATGCACGAAATAAATATCAAAATTAATAAATTTAGAAATGTATTCAAAAGAAAATTAATTAGAAATCAAAGATTAAATTGCGAAAATGACCTACATACTAGAATGCTTCCCAATTACATGATCGTCCCATAACAGTACATACATATGTTGTATGTATACTGTGTTTATTATTTAGATATATAATGGAGTTATGAGGCTAGAAATCTTGGTGTTACATACAGGGTGTCCGCAATATACAAAGCCTGCTTTTAAGGGATGATAGCTACAACGATTTAGAAACAAAAACATATAATGCACCTTGGGTCTATCTGTAAGCGTAAACGAGAAAAAAAATTATTTCTAAAAAACCTTATTTGGTCAAACTGTACAAGAAAACTCATCCATATTGCTTCTTAAATAACCAAAAAAAACATATCAAAAATTTAGAGTTGAGAATAACTGAAAAAAAAAAACGACGAAAACGAATTATTTAATACATTGAAACAGAAGAGTCATTTCTCTTACGCTATACTGTACACGTATTCAATAGAAGCACAGCCGCAAGCCAAGCATCATTTGTTTATACGACCTTGAACTACATTAGACCATTGTATCGTACGAAGTCAATGGCCATACGTTTTAAAAATATCCGATCAATAGGAAAGAGGTATCTTTGTGTTTCTTTTTAATAATGTTATGACAATAAAATCGATGTTATGTTGAAGTTAGAGTAAAAAGGGCGTGCTTAATAGCAGCTTTCGATCGGTAAATGACAATTTAAGTTGAGGGAAAGTCGCATTGAATGAAAACAGTGTATCTAACAATAGTGCAATTATGTTATGGCGCTTTAAGCTCTTTCTTAAAGGCTACTACAAAATTTAGTTCTTTATTTGCGATAAGTTGCTGGTCCTAAAAAGGACCTTTTTGAGAGACAGGAGAAAATGTATTACAGGAAAGGCTCGATGTGTTGCCCATTTGCAAGAACATACGCCTGTAATCGTCGGGTAAATCCTGCACTGATCGGCTGTCGCTGTACAGTATGCGTCGAAGTTTGTGACATGAGAAATAATTTTTTTGTCGTTTACGCTTACAAATAGACCCAAGGTGTATTATATGTTTTTGTTTCTAAATCGTTGTAGCTATCATCCCTTAAAAGCATGCTTTGTATATCGCGGGCACACTGTATAGGGTGTCAAATGAATAGTGTTGGAAAATTAAAAAGTATAAAACTAAGGTACTAAGAAAGATATATCCAAAAAAATTACAATCACACATTAAAATAATTTTTCCTTTAATAATTACCAAATTTTGTTAAATAAATTTTGGTGAATCCGGGCCTGACACGTGTTTACAAGAAAAGCACGCTGCAACAATTTCTGATAGACATAAACAGATATTTTTTATTAAGTTGAATATGTAAATAAATGTTTATTGTACTCTATAAATGCATTTGTTTACTAAGCAGCTGAATTGCCATATAAATCTGCACATGTGGTCTTTTCAAAAATATCTATTTATAGCAAGGTCACACATTTACTACAGATTTTATTCATTTCGATCTGTTTTTTTCGTAGTTCGTGCTTTTGTGTTTTTCATTACAGAAACTTTTAATATTAGAGTACAATGACATATTATTACCTAATGACCTGGTAATTAATAATTTACTATTTGAGATCGCGTTCGTAGTTAATAGTTTCTTTTTTCAAATAATTCGTGGTAGTCTTGAAGAGGACTGTTTGATGAGCAACAGGACAAAAACTTAGAGTAGTAATGTCCGCAATTACTACCACGAGCTCCGGATGCACGCTTCTGTGCGACGGCACAACTTATCATAAGTTGGGCCGCTGTGACAACACAGTCTTGAAGAGCCTCTACGTCTAAAATTTCTCGTCAACTATTATAAGCAAAGTTTTTCATGTATCCTCACAGGAAAATGTCGAACAGATTCAAATCCGGACTTCGTGCTGGCCACAGAATCGTTCCTCGTCCTCTCCAGTGTGCAAACGCCTAGTTTAAATGTTCCCATACAATTCGGGCAACATGTGGAGGTGCCTCATCGCGCATGAACTACATTTGCCGTCGTACATGTAGTAGCATGTCATCCAAGTAATCGGGTAACGTATTTTGCAGACAATTTAAATGATCTACCGCATTTAATTTTTCGGGAAGTACATGTGGCCCAAATAAATGATCGCCCTATATTGGAATGAACTCATGGATATCTTGTGGGTTTTATCGGCCTAGTGATAAATATTATGGTAATTCAGCACACCATTTTTTGTGAGGCAGTATTCATCGGTAAACAGGATCACGGATCGAAGATTTAAAAGACGAATTTTTGTTTGATGAAACCATTCACAACAGGTAACCCATCGTGGAAACTCATTGTCTGATAGACGTTGGATTTTCTGTACCTAATACGGGTGCAGTAAAAGATTTTATCCTGTTTCTCCGTAGATTAAAATTAATTATGTCCATGTACGCAGTATTCGTATATTGCCATAATGTACACATAAGACAACGAATGCCTGTGAATGACTCAACGTTCTGCCTGTGTTGACCGTTTATATATACGTTGCGCAGGGCCGGACTGAGATTGAAAGTATTATTTTCTCGTTACTGCGTGGACATAAAGGATTCATTTTTTGGAATTTAGATTTCCATGCCATTAGCTTTAACCTTATATATATTTTCGTAGACTATTTAGTAAACACCCTGTATGTAACGCTAGGATATAGCGGAAGCGTTTTAATTGTATGATTTTTCCCACAGATATTCTTGATAATAGTTTTCGTTGACGTTTTGGTTTTATACGACTTTTTATGTAATGTGGTCGTATTTCTTTCAATACCTTCTATTGCGGAGCTTTAGCTGCGATACTTGAAAACGGGCTAGCTGTCCAAGAAACTCTGGGTATAGCCTTCGGAGAAGAGGATGAAAGCGATCGTGTTGACACAATTTTTATAGCTCCTCCAAACTCGGCTAGTTTCATAGATGAAGACTGCGGAGATGAAGCTGGAGGTGGAGAATTGGACAATTTGAGCAAGCGTCAATTACTTGCCGGTGCTAAAGACAGGAAGTCAGTTACATACCAGCGAAGGTCAGGATGTTGTTGTAGAAGACAATATAATTAGAGGAGCTACATATATGACGTATCTTAAACTTGCCCATGAAAGAGAATGGGTTGCGGAGGATTTTACGCGCAATGGAAGATCTTTTCCAAAGAAATGAGGTGCTTTCTTGCGATACTTATCCTTAGTGGATATGCTACACTTCCTTCTAAGCGTAAATATGTATTTGGAGAGAAGACGCTATATACCTCGTATACATCGAGTTCCCACTATCGGGACTCGACTTGCGTTTTGCAATCGTTTCTACACTGCAGATTATTTCAGTATATGAAAAGTATATTGCAATGAATCATATCTGACCTCTAATTTTTCATCCATTAGTTCCTAGGGTTACATACATATATGTAACACATCCTCCCGAAAAATCAGGAAATCAAACATCAATTTTCAAAAATTTCCTGTCTTTTTGAGTTAATCTATTGAACCAAATCAAAATGCTAAAAAAAATTAGAGAAAATAAATCTGGACACTAATAGGTTAATGGCTATGAAAAATATATTGAAGCTGGTGGTGAAACTTACCAGAAGCAATTTAAACCTTGATATTGCTCAAAATTCCGCAAAAACGGGCAGACATAACAAGCAAACCAAACTAAATATCTCTTCTAGAATGAATTTCATATTTTGGAATTACAATGTAACGGTTTTCGCTAGTGATTCACCAAGATCTTCTATAAGACCTTTATATGAAAAAGATGTCAGGGTAGAATCTTTAGAAAAGGCATATTATTTGTTACTGACTAGCCAATTTATCGAACGATTTGTCAGAATGTATACGGCACGATGTACTAAGCGGTGGAACATTGTTATTTCTTTCAATTGTCAATTGTGAAGTTTTATATTGAACTAAAAACATAGAAAATGTTATTATAAAAGGCTATTCGTTCTACAAACGCGCATAAATGTTCAATTGTATTTTCAATACCTTTCTTTAATAATTCAATTCGACGAGCTTTTAGTCGAGCGTATTCTAATCGAAGAACTTCACATAGAGCAACAATTTTTTTAGTAACTGCATTTTTGTAGAATTGCGCGGTAAATGACTTAAAGAATACTGGAAGACTTCGACTAGTTGTACAAACGAAAATATGGTGTTTATTCAGACAGAATCGACACTTCTACAAGACGACGTACAGCGCAATGGCGGCTACTGGAGTGTATTTTCGAATGATATTCAATCAAATTTAAGAAAAAGCAAATTCTCATTGTATCCAACGGAATATGCAGTTTGATCAAAAAGTTGTTCTGTAGTACGCAATGTCCTCCAACAGAAACAAATGACCTTTCTCTTTAAAGTTGCTGTGATCAATGCATTTACTACTAATGGAGACATTATCAAACAATAATACCGGAGTTCCTGCAACTAGTACAGTTAGAAGAACTGATAACGTGGTTTACAATAGAACAACATTTTAGAAATTATACTAATTCACCAAGAGACAGTTGCAATATTGCTAATTATATTTGGAGAACAACCTGATCAAGGCAGCATCCCATACAATCCATCGTGCCACCCGGCCAAGGTTATATGTTTCTTCTCCCTTCAACGTTCTATTTTTGCCATGACTCAATATTACTCATATTCCCATACACCGCGTTATAAGTCGAAATAACAGATCTTATATATTGACTCCTAAATTTTGCCTCTTGCAAACAACCTCTGGTCGCCGTGCCAACCATCCGTCACAAATGTAGCACCTGCCGATTCTGATAATGCACTGTCAGGACCACTTTGATAGTAGCGATCACCTTCAAATATTTTAATTTTGCTGAAGATGTTGCTTGTTTATTGTAGGCATTATCAAAGAAGGAATTTTCCAAAATTCTACTGTTATAGTTAGACCAGGGTTTGTATGGAAAATATTGTGAACAAATTTGCTCGAAATTGAATATGTTGAAGTTAATTATGAGAAGACTCATGCCTTATATAACTGAAGCAGATTAGCAGGTTAATATAGCCAGTAATATACAGATTTGATAGCCTAACAAATAAGCTGGATCCGGCGATTGTGACGCGTCGGTCCATCATCAATTGTCGGGTCAATATCATCTGTTCTTAGGATATATTCAGCAATGCAGTATTTATTACGAGGGGGTAAGATTGTAATACAGCTTAAAGACCCGCATTTACTCACACTATATGCAGGGTAAGAACTAGAGTGGTAGTCCGAAAAGCAATACAGGTTTGGGGGTCACTGTAGTTGTACTCACCCCAGATTAAAAAATATTTATACATATGTCTAAAAATATTCACTGGATCTCTTGGTTGCGGAAAAACACACTAATTTATGTATATTTGTGTATTCGTATAAACTGATGACGTCGCTTTTCGGCATATGAAAGCCATAGGCATAAATTTCACAACAATGTTTGAATGGAAATTGAACGTGCACAGATCAGAGACGTCAAACACCAGCAATCCTTTCCACAAATATCGGCATCCACTACGATTGTGTCTACAAATGCCATTTCAGGAATCGTTTAAGATTGTTCTAATTTCTTTGTGATAATGGCTTATTTGAAAAAAATTGATTGATTTTTGATATGTATTATGACTAGATGAAATGGTGCCAGTTTTATACAAAGAAACACATTGAGGGTTTAGAAGTAGCTGAAGAAGCTGGAGCTCACAATACCAATTTACAATTTTTGATTAGAAATTTTATGCAATCAACATGTATGCAAACTTGCGAAAATTCCCGTAATTTTTAATTGCTTTTTATTATAAAGATTGACTGTAATAGTATATTATGACACAAGTGCATAATCAGGCTTTTAAAGCACGAGTAACGAGTTTAAAGCCACGACGCGAAGCGGAGTGGCTTTAACGTTATGTGTGTCATACGATATTTTTTAGTATAAATGCAACAATAATTTTAACTAGAAGAAATCAAATCAATAATTTCAATACATTTTATCGAGTGATATGTGTCTCTATATTATGTCATTTGACATTTCACTTAATTATTAAACCTTATTGTTGTATTAATAATGTCGACAGAAATTCAAAAACTAGCTGCTGAAGCTGAATTAAGTTTAATACCTGCAAAGTCCAAATAATAATTCAAATCAATAATTCCAATACATATTATCGAGTGATATGTACCTATATGTCATTTGACATTTCCCGACATTTCACTGTACATACTATTAAACGCTTGGGATTGGCTGTTACCAAGCAACTTTTATACGCACGGCGTGCGATAAAAGCCCGATTATGCACGCTTATGGGTGTGTTTTGATTGGTTTATGATGCATGCATACTAAAAAAACTTTTATACATGCTGTAAACTTCCTTTAAAAATGATATTTTATGAAATTAGAGTGTTTACTTGGCCCTTTTGTTGTATATTACGATATGAGGATTCAGTTCTGTCTACTGGCTTAATCAATTTAGTGGTTAAATATCTAGGTATACAATAAAACAGACTAACAGAAATGATACTTATCTTCATCTGACAGATTATAAAAATCTACATCAAATAATTGGGCTAATCAAATTTATTTAAATTTGTATTCAAATCCATTTAGCTCAAATAGAACTAGTGACTTTAAACAAAGTGTCAAAGTATCAGGAGGTAACAATTTGTACAAAAACAATACAACAATAGACCGGTTTCATATTATTAATTCATAATACAGTAATGTTTTTTTCTAGATTTATGAAAGTAGGTAGGTACGTTATTTAATATGTATTTACATACATACAAATTTAATACATTTTATAATTGAAATATAAATACCCAAACATAAACAATTATGTATATAATCTGTCTTAATCCGCGAACAGTCTCCTAAGTGTAATAATAATCTTAATTTCATTCAAAATAAATTCGCTATATGCATTGTGAACCCTGCGATACTTATTTGCTTAGCTCTAAATATTTTACCATTAAAAAGCTAGTTCCAATTACCCAATTATGTCAAAGTTATTGCAGCATTTTTCTTAGGTACAGCTGATAATATGTACTTTATACTTAATTTACTTCATAATAACATTCAAATAATATAAAACATTTCATGAACACTTTCTTATACTGAAATTGTATCTTCGCAGTAAATATTTTCTAGATCTTTGATGATAAGTTATCATCAAAATATACATATTTATAATCATTGATAACAAGTACACTTTCCAAATAGGATATAAGTAAATAATGTGTCATCATAAATAATATATTTATTGTTATTATGTAGCATGAAACAAAATACGAATATACACTGCCGTCGCGAAGTTTGGAAGCAATAAGAAATTTTCAGAAAAAATAAACATACATACATACAACAATAGAAATAGGTTATTCACGTTGCTCAGTTTTTATGCAGTAACAACAAACATACATGATTACTACTACTTATACTAGAGTAACTGCTGATTCAAAAAGTTGCTTAGATAATACCTGTACTAACATAGTTTATTCAAAATCTGAGGTTTTAAACGTTCATATATCTGATCATTTTGGGCAAAAGGTAACTTTCAATCTGAGAGAATCGACAAATATGGAATTTGTTCATAAATGATTTTTTAGTGACTACAATCAAAATGCTTTTATAGATGTTAGGTAGGTTAAAAAACAAACTTGGGATAACGTAAGGCAAATTGACATAAACGATGTTAATGAACAGTGGTATGTGTTTATTAATGATTATACAAATATATTTAATGTTTGTTTCCCATTGAAAATGGTTCACAAAAATAAGAAAATCAACAGAACAGAAAATGTTACGAAAAAAAAAACATATTTTGATAGTACGTTCTAACAGTAATAAATACTGTTTATAAAAACCAGGACATTGAAATGAAAAAACATTACGATCGAGTATTAAAGGGGAAAAAAGAAAATCGTATGAAAATAGGATTAAAAACTCTCATTGTAAAATTAAAACGATGTGGGCAATATGCAACGAATTGACAGGAAAATCGAATAAAGTACGTGCGGAAATGTCTCGTTACTAGCAAACGAATTCAATAATAATTCAATCACTGCTGTCCAATAACTTATTCTAGACAAACAGCAACATCAGCCTTTTAATTGCGGTGTGGAAGAAAATAACCAATCAATGTATCTAAAATAAGCATCGATGAACTAATGCAAATATTACAAAATTTGAAAAATAAATACTGTTGCGGCTACGATGGCATTTTCAGTATTTCCAACTGAATTAAAATTGGCGTTGATAAAGCCAGTATATAAGAAAGGTAACTCAAAAGATCTTAACAATTACAGACCGATAAGTTTTATTGCCTGCCTTTCCTAAAATCTTTGAGTTAGTAATGTGTTCACGATTGTTATGTTTTATGACTAAATGTCGTCTGTGGTCAAACTTTCAACATGGATATTTGAGAGGTAGATCTACAAATACTGCTCTGTATCAATTTACAAGCGCAATACTACACGAGTTGGAAAATAAAAATTTAACTATAGGACTTTTCCTAGATCTAAGTAAAGCATACGATTATGTAAATCATGATTATCTTTTACGGAAACTACAAAGCTACGGGGTAAGAGGTAGCGCTTGTAAATTGATACAATCCTATCTCTCAGATAGACAGCAACAAGTTATCATTTCGGACAATTATGTAAGCGCAAAATCGAATATACGAATTACTAAAATTGGAATAGCACAGGGTAGTATTATGGACCCGATTTAGATATCTTTATGAGTAACTATTCCTTGGTAAATTATGCTGATAACACAAATCCCTTAATTTCCGGAAGAATTTACAAGAAACTATCAAAAACACCTAGAAGATAGCATAACTTTAGAAAATAATGAAATCAAACCAGATAAAAACACCAAATTTTTGGGAATGTATATTGGTGAATTTTTGGATTGGAAAAGTCATATAGACCACACCTGTTTAAAATTGAGTAGCATTGGTTACGGAATGAAAGTAGTAGCCCAATACATGAATAAAGAAAGTTTAAAAATAATTTATCAAGCCAACGTTGAATCCATACTCATCTGTATATGGCATAATTTTTTATGGATGCAACGCGAATATACATTCACTTTTTTTAATACAAAAAAGAACTTTAAGGTCGATGCATAATATGAGATTTAGAGATTCGTGTCGGGGTATTTTTAGAAATATTTACATAATGACAGTGTACGGCTTGTATATATATGAATGTTTACTTTTTGTAATCAAACATAGAGAAAAATTTGAATTTGAAAATAATCATAATTATAATACAAGAACACTTGACATAAATTATCCCGTTCACAGATTGAAAGTAACTGAGAAAGGACCATACTACATGTGCATAATTTTTTTTAACAAGCTACCCCCTTCTTTTAAACAGTTGTCAACTAATAATTTTAAAACAACAATTAGAAAGCTTCTGATAAATTTAGAACCTTATACTCTGTCTGAATGAAGCACGATACTGGTACGAGGTACTGGTTAGAACAACGTTCGTTAAAAGCCGTTCAGACCTTTAGGAGTCACAGCTCATCAAATCACCCCCACGACTTTATTTTAGATACGTTAAAAAGTGTTAAACAAAAATGACTCGGGTAAAGCTTAGTTTTAAAAGACACATAATAACATTTTCCACAGTCTTATTTTGACCATTTTATATATAATAATATTTTTTTTCCGCAAGTCTATCGGACGAACAGTTTCCGAGATGCAGCACTTTGCATTCGTATCTGGCCACCCGGTACTTACAAATTAACAGAAGTAAGACCAGTGTCGAAATTTGGATTTCTACCACATATTCAAGTACGGACAGTACCTATATAGGTATACATAATGTGTATAGAAATTAAAGTGCTATTAATATCATGGGTATTTGCTTGAGCAGCACATTGAAGCTTTATTTTTCACGTGAAAAATAAGTTGGCAATAGGAAATTTCCGATTGCCACGTGGCGTTGTTTTGTTTTATTTTTAACACACAAGACTAGTTCGAAAGAATTCGTTTCAAACGACAATTATGTTTTTGTTACAGTGCCCAGTTAGCCGCAGCAAGAGTAGATCAAAGAGCTTCGTGCGCCGGACTGGAAGGTGCGAGTAGAACCGCAAAGAAGCCACCTCCGTTACTTCGATCACGAACTTTACCTGCTATTGTCGTACCCGGTGTCAACATACTTCAAGCACAGTTGGGTAACTACAACCAAGGTGATTATCTTTGTTTTCTTAAACGAAGGGTGTTTAGGCGCGTATATGTTTTCTCCTTTTACCCTCAGTAGGTATACAAACTGGCGTACTAGTTAATTAAAGTATCGTATAAGTGATTATAGGCAGACATAAATTAATTAACCCCAGAACATAGGTAGGTCTGTAATGAGTGTAGGTACTCATGCACACTATACGCGCCTAATTTCCTTATTCATTGTACGTTAATAAAAGTAAGTGCTAAGTGTGCTTTAATAATGATAAAGTAGGTACCCAATTTTTAAGAAACAATAAAAATGAGAGAGGGGTAAGACACATACATATCTCTAGGATTGTCTATGTATTTTAGGATACACACCACGTTAAGGAATACAATTTATAAATTGTAGAACAGCTATTAAAAAGCGACTATTATTCGGTTTACAATGTTATTATCAATTTGTTCTTCTCTGTTAGATAACAACAACAAACAAATAATATAACAAAAATATATTAAATTGATAAATGCTGAAAATTTCCATAGAACTAATAATAATAATAATAATGGATTTATTGTAGTAGCTTAAAAAAAATACATACATATATGTATATGTATACATATACAACTTAAAGCAACTAACAAACACAAGGCGAATCCAGTAAAAACTGCTGTTTACCTTGAATAAATAAATATAAAAAATAAATCAAACTAAAGATATGCCTACACTAAAAATTGGTGATGCATGTTATGATAAGTAGGTAATAGTGCATAAAAAAGCGTGCCTAGATATATTAGCCGCATATTGTTAAATAGTGCGCTAAGAAAATATCAAGCACATGAAAGCATGATGCATGCGTTTGGTAAACCAATCAAGATAAAAGACAAAAGCTTGCACTAACCGTTCCCTCGCCGAGATAAGAACTGCTTCAATTGAATTTTGAATGAGGATAATGTACTACCTTTAATATCAATAGGAATGTCATTATATAATGAGTAGATTTGGTAAGAAAATGATCTTTTAAACATGGTTGTTTTATGAAGTGGTGGTGAAATCAAATTACGATACCTGGTAGTTAAATTATGGACATCTGTTCGAAATCTAATTTTATTATAAAGATAAGGAGGAGACTTCGAAATAATGATTTTATGATAGAAAGTAAGGCACTGCACGAGTCTGCGATCTTGCATGTTGAGCCAACCCGCAGATTTTAGCGTATGTGAAATGTGATCGAATTTTCTGATGCCATATATAAATCTAAGGCAAGAGTTCTGAACTCTCTGAACACGAGCAGCCGTGTATTGATCCAAACCACCATGATACACGGTGCAACAAAATGTAAACTGCGACAAAACAAATGATTCACACAAATCCTTCTTTATTTTTTGATACAATATATTACAATCTTTTCAGATTCAAATAGGCACTCCGAATGTATCTAGAAATTTGTTCGCGGTATCTGAAAGTGTTATCCAATTGCAATCCCAAACTTTTAGCACTATTAACAATTGATATGGGTTTCCCGTTGATTTTTAGATGAAAAACATTAGTGAGGTTGTTGCAGATCCTTTTGGGCCAAACAGAATTGCCTTAGTTTTGTCAGGATTAATATTAAGACAGTGATCAATAGAGGTACTATATAAAGAGGTAAGATCGGAATTTATACAATACAAAGCCACTTGCCAGTTAGACGGTTTAAAAGAAAATTGAAGTTGTATATCATCAGCATATGAATGGGATTTACAATAATTTAAGCAGGATAAAAGTTTAAATGTATATATTGTGAATAGAATGGGACCCAACACAGATCCCTGGGGAACACCCTGAAGTACGGCAACTGGGGTCGACTGTAGACCATCAACCCTCATAGATTGCTTTCTGTTTGTGAGGTATGTACATACATACATATGTATGTATATAATATGTATATTTAACGTTAATCACACAATTACACAAACAAAGCGATCATACTACATAAAAAAATCAAGACTTTCAGTAAATTTTGTTTAAAATTTACAAAGAATGTAATTTAAGTATCTAATCTAAAAACCTAACAGCAAATACTCTCAAAAAGCAGATATTGAAGGTCAATTTGAAATAACATAAGAACAGAGACAATGCAGAAAAAACACAAGTATGCAAGTAAAGAGTCGAATAAAAACGTCTACAACTGTATTTTATCGAGATCCGAAAATTTTGTTATTTTATATATTTTATTTTTAATCTTAAACATAACAATTCCATTGGCCGTCCAGGACTCCTTGATTTTAAGTTTATACTGAACATGATGCAGTAGCTGTACTCGTAATTTTGTAAGAACTTCTCTGATAGACAGTTTAGATCCTTTTAGTTTTCTTTTGTTATCGTAGATTTTATTACGAAGATGTCTATTACAAAATTTAACAATAACAGGGCGACATTTACCTTCTCGTTTTCCTAAACGATGACAGCAATCGATTATTTCCCTCGTAACAGTAACACCCAGTTTTTCTTTCACCACCTTGATGACCTCCTCGGACACGTTTTCATTTTCCTTTCTCTTATGCTATTTTTTCTCGAATATTGTTCTAAATCATCAATACGATCAAATGCATCATTTAATTTAGTTTCCAGTACAACAACTTTTTCTTTGACTCCGCCATACATTTCGTCAATTTTTTCTTTGATAACTTTACAAACTAGGTTCATAAATGAATCAGATGTTAATACTTTTTCTACGACACTTTGAATTAAAAGTTCTTCACTACGTAGTACACGATCAGGGGCCAATGTAACTATTACTAAAGAATTGTGAGTGAGATAGCGAGTCGAGCTGCAGGACCTACACACGTCTAAACTGATTGCCGGTACAGCACCGAATGCAATAATTAAGAAATCTGACGATATCGGTGATTTAGTACTGGTACTGAAACTTTTACATGTAGAATACCTTCAATGTCTCTTTGATGTATTCATAAAACATGAAATATGCGATATTTTTGTGAAAACACAAAAATGTTCAATTGAAGAGTAGATAGATATTGAAAAAAGATTGAAATGAAATGCACTGAATCCTGTGGAAAGCCGATATTAGTCTCCGAAAAGGAATCTCGTGATATTATCAATTTACCGCTAAGTGCTTTCAGCATACTTTTAAAATTGAATAAAAATTTTAGGAATATTTCAAAAGTAAAAACAAAAAGAATCAGTATACAGTGACTCCCACTTTAAATGACGTATGTAGTTGTGAAATAAATGAGTTTATCAAAGCAATATGACCGAAGCAAATGTTGATTCGAAAGTAAACCAAAATTTTCTTAAATGGATGTTTAAAATTTTTTTCAAGTTTTAATTTTATTTACAATACTTTCCGAGACCAACAAGCGACTCTATTACAACTTGAAGTCTAGCTGGCAAAGGTTGTACTAATATTGTTATGAGGTTTGGTGTAATGTTTGCCTATTGCACTAATACTATTTTTAAGTAGTTTTTATTAACTATTATTTATCAATTTAGCAAATTGTTTGGCATCCAATTTCGGGCAATATAAGAGAATTGCTTCGGCTGGCCGTCCAAATCAAATTTACAAGTGTTCCGTAGTTGTGTAGAAATAGTACATATTTAATAAATATACTTCTCCGTCTTTCTTTCTATAAAATAAAGATTTCCTGCACTTTCTTTCTATAAAAATAAAAATTTCCTGCACTTACGGATGACATTCAATTTTACATGATCATTATGCCTAACAGCAACTGATATTTTTTAACACCTTGCTTGACTTCTTGACATATAGTAATTTTGCCGCACGATGTTAATAAGTTCATTTTGTTCGTATTAGGAAGTATTACGTTTTTCCAAAATTCAATTTCCTTGCGAACGCAGTCGTTAGCAAATTATAATTGAGGAGCGTTCATGTAAAATAAGACATCTCCACTTTTGGCCAAAATTTAGTTTGATATGAATTCATAGTGTTCTTGGTCGTTTGTATCGCTTACAATGCTCAGAATTATTCAAAGCAAATTTTATCCCATAGTAATCTGAACCACAATATGGTCAGTTCAGTCAAAATCAGACATATCCAATTTGAATATTAAACTTAATATATCGAACAAAACAGGACAGAAAATTCTGATCGAGGAAATACATACATACCACAGACGCAAGAAGAAAAAGACAACTAAAGGAACTGAACTTGTGTGTGACTGTTTGAAAGACGACCATGCGGTTGTTGTATTTGTTGTTTGTTATTGTATTCTTCATTTCAATTTGTCAATAAAAATATTTTAGAATGCCATTTTTATAATCTCTTTTTCTCGTAAAACAATAATACATAAATAGAATTAGGTACCTGTTAATTATATGTTCGAACAAAACCAGACACACTTGCAGCAACACTGTGTTGCCAGCAATACTTGCATTCACGCAAAACAATACATATTCACTAGTTTTTTTTTAATTTTTATCAAAGGACGTACATTTTTGCATAACCATAAGAGTGTTAAAAATATTATTTGCTATAGGTACTACTTGTCATATAAGTTGCACAATTGTAATTGCAATACTCTTAGAATAAACAGTTATTTTTCATTTACTCGAAAGTACATTATGTGGACATGTCTGATGTTGCATGAATGCTCCTCAATTGTACTCGGTTCTCCTTACTAATATAAGACCTGTTTCTCGCAGTTTGCCGGCGTAAATCAATTTTATTGCGATATTTTGTATGTTTATTATGCACTCGACTTTCTTTATTCTATCATTTAATGTGCTGCAGAGTTGATGCATTTGCAAATACATATATTGCAACGATGTTTGCAATATATTTTCGTCTACTTAGTCCTACGTGTTAATTCTTAACTTCTGAGAATTACCAGCTGTCTTAGTTCTTTCTATATATCATTTAAGCTAAAAGGTAGCAAAACAACTGGCTGGTATCGTTTTCATTTTGTTTCCTATTCAAAGAAACTAATTATGGCTTGTATAAGTTGAAACTCCGTTCAAAGAATATAAAAAAAAATCAAATTCCAGCCATACCACATTCAGTTACACCAAGAGTTGCTGGACGAAGAGTTGGCTTGTAGGGTTACGTTTTATAAATGGGCTTAACAACAAACGCATTTTTTTGCATTTTGCAAAAAAAAGTATGGCGTTCCATTAAAAAAAAGTTCGGTCCGGTATGTCGTTATAGCACGCCCGGTATATGTGTAACTAATTTTAATATTGAAGCTTAAAAATACCTATACCTTTCCTCAATAATTTTTTTAATAACTTTTATAATATCGGATATTAATTAGAGCTTCCACGCATTAATACGCCATCCTGTATGTATGTATATGCATGTTTCGTATGGCTAATCGACAGAGAGACAACAACCGAGTATCACTCTACATTTGAATATCCAGATCTCTTATCAATTGAATCTCAATGGCCCTTGCTTTGTGTAGTTCTTGTATTGTGCCGGTATATTTTCTGTTGGAGCAATCAATGGCAATATGCTGAGGGGTCTGAGAGGGATTACCTCAGATGCGACTGGGGTTACCAAGCGAATCAGTTGAAATTTTCACCAATTAGTTGTTGACCAAGTTTCCATTCAGGCTTTCTTGATTTTAGTCTGGCGGTTCTATGTAAACAGTCCTGGTGAACAAGGAGCAAGCTGTTATTACTCTCACCTTTCCTTTAACAGCGCGGTTTTGCATCAAATAATATATTAATTAGTACCTGTAGCCCTTGGAGTGGGGATAGATTGTACGATAGTGCATACAATTCTTCTCGTTTCGTTGTGAAATCCTGCTCAATACAATAGAAAGGATTGGATTTCGAGGGATTCTACTAAAATGAATTGAGTCATACGTCTCCAAAAGAAATCAGTGTGTAATGCGGTATGATGAATATGGCAAAGAATGCAAATCTGGTTGGGAAGAAGTTCGTTCCGGTGTACCTCAAGGATCTGCCCTGGTACCTCTGTTGTTCATTTTATATGTTAATGAGCTTCCAGATATATTACATGAATTAACAGTCCTATATGCCAACGACACCTCAACAGTGGTGTCCGAACAGGACACTGAGGCTGCACTGCTTGGATTGCCTTCGTACTTGAAAAAACTGGACATGTGATTTGCTGAACGAAATTTAGAATTGAATATAGAAACAACTAAAGCAGTGATATTCTCTACTGAGGATAGTCATGACGTGAACTACAAAACGAAAATCGTTACCTCTATATCGGAGGCGTCGTTCTTGGAGTTGAAGGTTGATCCACTGACCTGATTGCCAAGTTGTGTAGATTGAGGTGTGCGCCAGGAGTGATTTGCGCGGTGTGGATATCGAGGCCGGTCTTAGTGCGTACTACGCGTATCTCCATCCCACATTGCGGTAAGGTGTCATCTTTTGGGGAACATCAGTTGCCATGGAAAGAGTCTTCGGTCTAGAAAAGGCTTGTGAGAGGACATTTCAATATACAAGACAAATTTATCTAAGTTACAGAAAAAGGCGAACTTTCAGTGTATCAAAATATATAATGATATTGCTTGTGAAATTAAAGAATGAAGCTATGATAGTTATAAAGTCACCCTTAAGAGCATACTGGAGTATCGTTGGTTGCATAGATATAAAGCTAATCCGATTTTTCAAAATGTGTTTGATAGAAAGTAAAATTTAAAGAATTTCTTCTTTCTATGCATTCCTGAATTACCGTATTCAATTTGTACAGAGCGATTTTTTAATATAAAGCAATATTAAGCAAGAAAAAAAAAGAATTTGTGGAAAATAGCTAAAACGGCTCTGTACAAAAATTCTTCAATATTTTATATGTATTATACTAAAATATAATCTTAATTAGAAGCGAGTAGGTATGAATACACTCTGGCATGGGAAAAAACTTGAGACCGTGGGAAAATTTTCGAGACCTTGACCACGCCCAGTTCCCGGAATTTAAGTAGGTCAAAGGATGCCGCCGGTGCGTGGGTGGATTCGGCATTATACAGAGTGTCTGGTAACTGCATACAGGGTGGCAATACATGCCGCGTGATGTCACAACCGCTATCTTGTTGTTCTTACCCCCACCACTTCTAACGAGTGCTATTTTAGTAATTTTTGAATTGCCCGTCATTTTTTATTTCTAAGTGCCCTTTTGCTGGGATTTTTTAATTTTATAGAATTTAATTTTTCATTAGAAAAAAATACCTGCCCTAACAGCGTTCGAACCAGGTCCGGCAACGAAACAATGTACTTACATTCCGTCGACTTATATCATTAAGCCACTGAGCGTATTCAATCTTATTGTTTTAGAGATATATGTATTTTTAGGGAGATAATAATATGGTGGTGTTTTACATCGTAAACTTCTAACGGCTCACTCGACCGTATGATTGTTCCGTACTTACACAGCGTGAAACCGCAGATGGCGCTAAATTCTTTTACACCTTCGAAAATGCAACGAATATCCATGGCATAGTGGATGATATTAAAATCGAAATGCTAATGAGCTTTGGATTAATTTTGAATTTGCTTTTTTTGAAAAATTTATTAGACGACAAAGGTCATATGATTAAATACATGACGTTCATGTACTGGTAGTGTGCCTTAAAATACATTATATCTTATGGGAAGACGTGACTTTTAGACGGTTTTAACATTTTTTGCATTGATTCGTATGTAAAATAGGCAGAGATCTATTGGAATGAGGGATGATTATTCGCCACGTTTTATATTCGGTATGTGTAAATCTTTATACATATTATATAGTCAAACGACTAGAAAATATCAGTCTATCAGTGTTCATCAGCGCGTGTGTATGTCGCTATTCAACGTTTGATAGTTTCCAAAGTGAAAAATCTGTCAAGGTAGGTATCGATTCTTAAAATATATTTCTGCTGCTGTGTGTATGACTCATATACCTATGTATAATTATTATGTTTTCGTTTCATTTACAGAAAATGGCGTGTAGGA